>WOGP01006426.1:0-12394 GCA_015342065.1 Leptinotarsa undecemlineata | reverse complement strand
CAAATTGTGGAATTGTATTCGATTATTGATCTAATACTTGAACAATATATGATTTTTATTGAAGTGAGAGATAAGTCATTTGCAGATCTAAGAATGAAACCTAACATTTTTAGTGCTTTAGAAGTAATATTTGCAATATGAGGTTTAAATGACATTTTTGGGTTGAGAGTGATTCTTAAATCTCTGATTGTGTTTATTGTTTTCATTTCTGATTGATTGTATATGGCCGGTTAATGGGATTTTTGTTTTGAAAAAAGGGAATTTTTGACATTTTTCTATATTTAATTGCAGTAGATTTATATCACACCAGCGAACAAAGTTAGATAAATCGTAATGTAATAATTCTGTATCAGTTGAGTAATGAATAACTTTAAACATCTTCAGGTCATTAGCAAACAAAATAAATTCACTATAAAGAATAACATCTTTCAAGTCATTTACACATAGGTTGAAAAGTAATGGCCTCAAATGAAAACCCTGTGGTACACCCGATGAAATTGTGATTGATGAAGACACTGAGTTACCATATTTTACAAATTGTATTCTGCAGGCTAGATAATTTTCAATACAATTCAGAATGTTTTCTTGAATACCCAAGCGTTTAGTTTATGCAACAACAAATTGTGGTTCACTCGGTCAAATGCCTTTGAAAAATCTGTGTAAATAGAATCCACCTATTTTCGAAGGCATTAATTAATGATTATATGTCTACAATCTCATGTTAGCTTTTTTGTAATTAGGCTGTCTAACAATTTGGGTAATTCTGATTGATTACAGACAATAATTTTTTATATCATTATGTGATCCACTTTTATAAATAGGTTTCAAAAAACTGTTTTTCCAATAATATGGAAAGATGGACGATTTCAAGGAAATATTGAATATCATGTGAATTGGTTTGACCAGGATAAAAATACATTTTTTGATTAGGAATAGTGGAATTTCATCAGGACCTGTAGACAATTTCTAAGGTAATGACATGACTGGATTGATTACTTCTTCAATATTAACACTATAACTACATATATCAACCGTTTTACTAAATTTATATTCTGGAATTTGTTGGTGGTGTAATGCCTTGTAACATATTGTTTTCTTATCATAGAACTAACTCTGATGAATCTTAATTATGCTTTCCGAATCAACTAATTGTACACTTAAAAAATCAATATTTACCTATCTTTTAATTTGCAATGAAGTGATATCGCTGGTTTATATGAATTGAGGAAACGAAGGCAATGGATTCAAAGTATTTGAATATAAATCAGCAAATCGTAGGTTTGATGCTTGGACCAAATATATGCTGGAGATAATTTTTCTAGTTGAGGTTCGGTTGATTATGCTATGTAATATGACTGACGGGTTTGTGAATAGCGATGTGCTCTCTAAGTGATTAGGGGAGTTATTAACAACCTACACACAACACGAGGCTAATGTTCATAGCACTCGATGTTGTAGACACCAAACAAAAAATTAATCAAAGATTCATTCTCTCTGTATGTCAGGTTCAGACTGATTACTTACTGAAAAAAATAAGTGGAAAATTTCATTGTTGCTGAGCAGGTCCATTGGTGTTTTTGCGTTATATGCGGTGGAGAGGTTTGCAGGCCAAACGGATGGAATTTTTGCACCCTCTACCCCAAGGGTCCAGTAGACCTATAAATTTAATGATTTAGTTAGAATTTTATTTGATTAAACTGTACTCACTTCAAATATTTTCTGCACATCATTGGCCAGACAGGAGCAGTTATTAATATAAATTCCTAACTCTTTCACCTAAAAAAAACAATTGCGTTATATCACTGGCCAGTTTACAAAACCGCAACAAGTATTTCAGTATACAATAGCTTTCCCCAGTATTTTCATACTGACGAAGAAATCATTGAAAAGATACTCAGTACGTCTTGATGCTTTGTTAGCCTCAATATAGGTAATAAGGATCACTTGAAACCACATAAAATTAGTTGTTTTTTTAAACAGTAATAATGTTTATGTAAGACTGATATTATTCAAGTTCTAACAACAATTCAATAACAGATGACTGTTTTTCATTGTTTAAAACACTTTCTGGGGAGATAGTCTGTTAATAGCAACACCGTTTACAGTAGAAACATTTGTGTAGGTAGTGATAGAAAGAAGGGATGGCTTGTGGATGTTGGTTGGACGAAGAAAAGCCCTGCTAAATTTTTTGCACCAGGCCCTGCTTTTGCTGATGATGTCTCTGCACACATATGTTTTTTATGAACTCCAAAATAGAAATATTTACAAGAAAATTCATGCATTATGCAATAAAATCTTCATAATTGAATTATACTAGTTTTGAAGGCATTCAATAAAAAAAATTGTTTCATCATATACTAGCGAACCGCCCGGGTTCGCACGGGTGCAATGCTGATAAACGCGTGCGATCGCTGCTAATCGTAAAATGCTATAGTGCAAAGCGCGGCCTTCGACGCACTCTATATACGCACGCGCCACCGGCCGTTACCGCTGCAACCGCTTGGTCTTTGCTTTTGCGATATCTTCATTTAAATTATGTGCTGTGAAGGGCCATATTGATCTATTTTTATTGCACAATGTATTTAAGGTACTTGATTGGATAAGGATTAATGCTGTATTGCCTAAAATCGTTTAGTAAATAAGCCATTATTTGGTAAAAAGTAAAGGATAAAAAATGGTTATTGTGAGTTATCCCAAAGACATATCATCGCGGACTTTTTTGTTTTTGTAGAACTTCTCAAGGTGTACAACACTGTAGCAGGTACATTATTTTGATCTATCTCGTAGAGATATCACATTGAAAATCTCTAAAATTATCAGTTTCTCTACTATATTATGCATGCTATATACATATAAACCTTCCTCTTGAATCACTCTATCTATTAAAAAACCCGCATCAAAATCCGTTGCGTAGTTTTAAAGATCTAGGCATACATAGGGACAAACCGCGGGAAGCGTCTTTGTTATGTACACTAAGTGGTGGCATGTAAACCTAGTCATAAAAATATATAATGATGAAGTGCTAGCATTATTTATCTATAACACTGATCAAATATCAACCTGAATTGATTAAAGTCACCTTGACCTAGTTGGAAAATCAATAACATTCCATTGTAGCCTGAAAATATGAAAATTACTATAATTAACTGCATATTCATGGAACCTAACGAGACGGAAAATTTATTATCCTTGAATATTACTCTGGGGGAAATTTATATTTGTTAGACTGGATAATGAGGTTTCTCACATGGAAAGGGAAACTTTCTTTAAATCATAACAAAATGATTGTACACATTTAACATAGGTATTTTTTAAATTCTTCCTACAGATATTTGATATTGGAAGTAAAATAACTGATATAGATATTTGGATTGCTGAAAAAAAAAGTAGATTGAGTTTTCAATGAATAGCCCATTATTTATAGTCTATTTCTGAAGTAGCTGTTCCATAGACATATATAATCGCCCGTGTTGAAAAGTAAAAATGAAGAATTCATTTTGAACATCCAATGTTGTATGATTTGATATAACAAATGTCATAGTTGTATGTATACGGCAAGTACCATCTATAATTGTTTTTTTTTTAATTTTGCGTAAAATTTTCTATACTTTCTATGAAAATAACTTTTTAATGTATCACATACCAGCACAGTTTATCTGATTGAACCAGGCATACTTGAGATATTTTTAAGTATCGCTGGAAAAAAGACGTCATGATTCGATCAGATCTAATAGTGCTTTAATGTCCATGAGGGGATGTCCACAGGGGGGTCTTATCACCCCTTCTTTGGAATATTGTTCTGGATACCCTGATTAATCACCTCAACAATAATGGATGCTACACAATTGCATATGCAGATGACATAGTTATCATACAGACCGGCAAATTTGTGAACACACTGTGCGATAGAGTGCAGGATGGGCTCAAATTAATAGAAACAGTATAAGAAACACTCACTGTCGATCAATCCCAAGAAGACAGATGGTCCTTTTCACCAGGAAAATAAGTTTATCGGGCTTAAAACCTCCCGAAATCTTCAAAAGCAAACTAAACTTCTCTGAAGAGGTGAAATAACTTTGTACTATCCTCGACAGGAAGCTAACATGGAACTCTCACCTACAGAGTAGAGCAAAAAGAGCTTATGTTGCTTACGAGTAATGTTGGAGGAGAGTTGGACGCGCATGAGGTCTTTCGCCCCGTGTGCGTCACCTGGATCTACATGGCAATAATAAGACTTATGTTAATGTACAGAGCCAATGCATGGGGACAGCAACGACCATCCAAAAATTATATCAAATACAGCGATTGGCTTGTTTAAACATCACAGGAGCCATGAGAACAACACCAACCGCAGCAATACAATTAATTACTGGTCTGACCCCTCTGGACCTGTACGTTAATGAGATTGCGTTACGGGCCATATTACGATTGCGCACGGCTGGTGTAAACCTCGAAGTAGGAATAGGTCAATTGAGGCTGGGCCTATGGCGCCACCTGCAGCCTGCGCAACCTCTGCTGCAGGCAACCAGTGATGCAATTGAACCCAGGTTTGTGTTTGATAAACCCTACAAAATACAAATAAAACAGAACACAGAGCCAGATGCTACAAATGCAATACGCATATATACTGACGGGTCAAAAATCAAAGAAGATTCAGGATGTGGAGTGTACTCCATTTCATTAGACTATCAACCTGAACAATCATAACATCTTTTGTTTGCGACCATTTTGGGACACGAAAATTGGGTGGACCCGGTAAATTATTATAAATCTGTTTATACAAACTGTGATAGTTCGTACTGGAACCTCTGGCGTAAGATGAATCTATCGAAAAACACTTTCCCAACATCAGAACAAAAATTATGGTCTCTCGACGCGCGCGCTAACTTGGTTAGCGAAACGCGTAAGACTGTAATTTTGTTTCTGGTGTTGGGAAAGTGTTTTCAATAAAAATATCTTGTATGTTGATAAATGAAGTAGAATTGAAAAATGTAATAGTTTACTTTGCAACTGAAGTAAAACCTGTGACCTAGAAAGTTAGCTTGAATAAATCTCTCAGAACAATTGAAAGCAATATATTTATAATACCTGTGTGAGAGATCTCCAATCCATATTAGCACTACCAACATACACATTCCTTCCATCAATAATCCACAGTTTTGTATGTAGTACTCCCCCACCTAATAATTTTGCAAAATTCAAGCTCCGTACTTCTGCAGCTTTTCTTTTAACTAACAATTCAGTGTCTATATTGGGAAAATTTTGCGTTGGTGCATTTTGGGCTATTCTGATTTTAATACCTCTATCTGTACCTGCTTTGAGGAGAGCTTGAAATATTTTTTCTCCCTGGAAATAGATGTATATCCGTGAAAAATAACATTAAAAAGCTTCCCTTTCGGAAACATTTTTCAAATATCTTAGATTTATTACATTACACTGGTTAGAAAGACTTCGTTAGGAGTTTATTAATAACATCTACTTTATTTACCTGTATGGAAGATGAATCTGGATATACTTCTGATTGGCGTAAACTCCAGTAAAGAGAAGCTATATCTATAGATGTATTTGCTGAACTAATCAAATCTAACCAAGTATCGAATGTGGAAGGATATATGATAGACTCATTGGGATACGACATTCCTTCAGGAATACTTTCTACAAGAGATAACCTTAAAAAAATTATTAATTTTTTTGTAACTGCTTCTTAGATAGGAGAAAATGAGGTACTACATATCATGCAATGTAATTCAACCTCTGAGATCTTCAAAGGACATAAAAGTAACACTCCAGTACAAAAAAAAGTAAAAAATAAAACAGGTACATGATAAAATAACCTTGCTGATTTTGAGAATACTTATTTTGCTGTTACACGTTACTTTTGCTATCATCTGTTACTTGCACATAAGAGTTGAAGCTAAATTGCAAGTTCAGTATTAATTTTAGAAACATTTTATATTTTATCTGAAATCATTTCTGTTTTTCATAATGAAAATACAATGTACTTGCATGCAAATATTTTATATTCGATTGTATTAAACAGAAATAAATACACTTCAGATATTTCAGCCGAATGAAAGTGCAAATCCTGAATGATATTCCTAAAATTAGTCTGATTTTTTCAACATCTCAATAGAATATTTCAACACACTTTTATCAATGTGAAGTCATAAAACTTTTTTACTTTGGCAATATTTCACAATTTTGTTTCCAAAAGCCAAATCTGAAATCTGTTTTTCCGTTAACCACCCCCTTTCAAAGGTACTCTTGAATCCAGTTCCTGTAATGAAGAAGAAGGCAAAACTGGGTTAGTTAGGTCTGGAAAATCGACAAAGCTATAAAGAATCTGGCAAAATTGAAAACTGGTTATGTGGGGGAACGACTACTTGCTCAACTCTTTGTGGAAGTGTATGCAATTTTGCAAAGGAAAATTTGTTAGTCCTCACCTATTGCTTCTCTCTGGTATTGATGAACCCATGGGACATCTGGAATGGTCTGTGAATGCAGTCGAAAACTGTTAACTCTACACTGGGTGCAATGATACTCAACTCAAGAATCACAGGCATCGAAAAAGCAGATTAATATGCTAGATCATCAACTATATATATGAACCCTGGACCAGCTATGGGGTATCAATATTTGTGATATGTGACCATTTCAGAAAATGGGTTAATGAGAAACATAAACTGTACTAGGAAAATACACAGGAGGAAAAAACTTTATGAAGAGACCCTCTGAAAAAAAACTGAAGAACTTTTGCTTTAGTTGCAAGCAATGTAATAAAGGGGCACATACCGAATCACAGATGACAATCAATTTATAATCTGATAATTTGATCTGGAATGAATACGTAGAAGTCAAAATTGGTACAGATGTAGGAGAAAGCAACATTCTCAAAGTACTGGGGAATAGCTGGATGATAGGGATGGAGCATTGGAGAGAGGGGGTCTCCAAAAGTCACTTTTCTGGTATTCTAAAATAACTTGAAAACTTCGGCAGCTAACAAAAATGTTCAGTTACTTAAATGATTCGGTCAGCAGCCGGACGGTTTGAAGTGGGTGCTTTGTCCACTCAGTCAATCGTCCGATATGTAAGTCGATGGTTTAAGCAGTAGGCAAAACACTCAATTTTCACTCGCTATCATCCAACCCGTGTTAAGAATCACACGTTAAAAGGTAAGACCTCATTAGTCCTCAGCTCGCACAAGTTTCGACTTCTGAGGGTTGTCGTTCGTAGGGGTGCGATAGCTGGTTAACGAAAAAAACATATTTTAATTTTTTTTTTCAACATATCTACATGAAATTCTATGATATTACAAGTGAAAATGTCACAATAGTCGCTTATTTCATTTAACCTTTTCCAAATACTCATTATTAACCAGTTGAAACGGTTTTTTTAACTGTTGAACGGTTTTTTTAACTGGTCTGTATGGATTCAGGATTCAGATAGCTGATTCTTTTGTTCCTCTTTCTATTCCAAACAAAACTGTATTCTCCTTTATTTATGTTGATAATTATGAAAGCTTATTTTATTTTACCTGCAAGAATTGTTGCAGCTATCAGCAGGAGACGAATTCAATTCATTCAACACTCTTTCGGTAGCGTGATCTAATAAAGGCAATAATACTACTAGGAAGATCAGGATGCAAATTATGGATATTGGTATACAGGATGGTCTACACCATTTACTTTTATTGCCCCACCTGAAATAACAAAATGGGAAATATTTCCTGACAGGAAAACTGTTGAAGAAGTACCTTGGTGGAATACCGTCTGGGTCTGCAGGAATCATGTATCCATGACTCCATATGTCGGCTTCCTCTTCATTTTGAACAGGCGGAGTTTCCAATACTGGCTGAAAATCCAAAAAAGTTATTCAGTTTACTCAGTTTTCCAGTCTAAGCAATGAATTGCCAGGAAAGTTGAAATAGTTTTCATTGGTGGCATTTTTGAACAATTAAAAATAAAAAATAAGCAGGCAGTATTGAAGATTCATTGTTTGAATTGACCTCACCATACAAAATAATGAATATACTGTACAAAGAAAATGTTTCAGAATATATCGTATCTGTATCTTTGATTCCTGATATCAGTTGAAATATTCTTATGGTAGTACATACTTTGGATGAAGAATTGATTTTGATTTTCATTATTTCACAAAAGGATTCTAATTCTTTTTGCTATTTAAGCAACTTTACAACCACGTATCATCTCTCAAATTCACTATTTCAAAACTGTTTATTTTTATTCTGATTTAGGATTGCCAACCAAATTAATTTTAGGGAGTTTTTAATTTCTCACTATTACAATTATTTCTCTGAGACATTGAACTCTGAACAATAAAATATCTATTATGGTGGGCTTTATGTACTTATTTTATCTGAAGTATAAGCATATAAAAATAACTATTTTCCCTTGTATAATAAATAACTATTATCGAGAACCAGGGGACAGTGGCGTAACTGTGATTACTTAAGAAAGAATGATATGATTTATAAATGGTGTTACCAAACCAGAAGTACATGTTGAATACTCATCAAATCGATTGAAACAACAACAGTTTCTAGAGCCACTACTGCATTTAAACATTGTGAATAAAGCAATGTTATAAATATCAGTATAATTATTGATTTTCCGATAAATGCTAAATTGTTTCAATCGTACCCAGTCTCCCCTATGCGAAAACGCCTGATTATCAAGTCATTGAATTATTTCTGTAGAAATAATTCAACACTTTTTTGACACCTAGTGCTGATTTTTAGAAATATTTGTTCATGAAATCAACGCAAATAGGGGAAAATTCTTCTTTCTGAATTATGCCTCTGGTAAAAAACACCTGAACACGGAATTATTATTCTATTTAAAGAAAATTGAAACCAAATGAATAACATTTGAGTGAATACGCCATAAAGTAGTGCTTTATGCACTACTTTATGGCGTATTCAGGATGTGTTTCTGGGGGGCAAATATGAAGCATTGTTATAAGTATGAATGGATAATTTATGTGCGTCACATGAAACGAAAACATCCTAAGGGCTTTTCATCTATTCCCTATGGGCGCATTCGTTTCCTTTGCCTCCCTGTATACGACCCTGAAGGGCGCCCATACACAATTTTTCAGAAAGGGTCAAGGTGGGAATATGTATGTACAATTTGTTAAATTTGGACTGGATTGTATCAATTATGCAACTTTTCAATTGAATCTTTCGTTGTGTTCGTTTTTGATACTTACCGATAAGCGTGACTTTCCAAGGAACCCAGGGCGATACTTTTGGGTTTTTTCCGTAGAAGGAGGAATAAGAACCAACAGTTGCTCTCTATCTGGGTTTCGAGAAGTTCGAGGACTGGCGCAAGGTGATCTAGTCCTGGAACTCGAAGACAGATTGTTGAGGTTGATGTTCGAGGAATTATCTCCGTAACTGATATTGTTCGTGTTATTGACTTGTACCAACAAGCTGCATGTTTGTGATGCGATTTGGAATAGTCCATCTTGAAGGTTTCTGGGTTTCGGTGAGGTCTTACCAAAGTCCCAAAAATTAGGCATATCCTGTAGTTACAATAAGTGAATGTAAAGTTTTACTTTTTTATTTATGGGAGTTATATAATATTAAGAAATCCATGAAGATATTGAAATTCTGTTGGATGAAATTCCGTTGAAGGTTGGATTTATTTTAAATCAGCGACCGTTGCAAAGAGTTTAAACAGTGGGTCCATAAAGTAGTGCATACATTAGTTATGAGACCTGTATGCTTTGTTTTTGGTCTCTGGTTCTGTGTATTGAAATGTATTGAAAAATTGATATCATCAGGGATATCCTTTTAGGAAAATTCACACATGGGGACATTGCTTTAACTGTCGACATTTGTACCGTTGAGATGGTCTTCAAGAGTATGAAACTATCCCTCTATTATTTATGTTTAACATATTTTCGGGGATATAAAATATTCTTATTTGCATTTTAATTCTCAAGATGCCAAGAAGAAGAGTAGGCAAAACTGACCGAGCATCGGAAGACATTTCGATGTTATGATGATATATTAAATGACAAGTTATCTATTCCTGCAGTTACCAAAGAACATAGTCTGTGCCATGTATCGTTGATGCGACAACATAAATTTTTAATGGGAGATCAAGAAAATCTAATTGCAAAGTATATAATCAAATCTGCAGAAATATACAATGGTTGCTCACTGAATCCTTAGCAACAAAATACGAGGTCTGTTAAAAAAATAAGTTGAATTTAAATTTTTCTTGAAAAATAAATATCTATTCATCAATGTCTATTTTGTCCCTTTCAAAGTAGCCCCCCTCAGACATAATAATATGTCCTTGATCCCTTTCAGCGATTCGGTGTTTTTCTCCTTAATTGGCACAAAGCACTGTCTCTTCAATATTGAGAACAGAAAAAAGTTGCAGGGGGCACAATCTGGTGAATACGGTGGCTGAGGCATAATTATGGTGTTGCTTTTGGTTAAAAAATCACGCACAACCAATGACGAGTAAACAGGTCCATTATCGTGATGCAAAAGCCACGAATTGTTTTTCTACAAAACTGGACGTTTTCTTCGTATTGCTTTTCACAAGCGATCCATAACTTCAAGATAATACTCCTTATTGACCGCACGATCATGTGGCGAGAACTCCTGATGCACCCACTACGCCACAGTAATGGCAAAACTTTGACATTTCATCTAGTTTGGCGTGCTTTTTTGGTCGTGGCTGTTCTGGTTTCTTCCATTGGGACGATTGGACTTAGGTTTTGGGTCACAACCATAAACCCATGTTTCGCACCAGCTATGACCCTTTCAAGCAAATTTGGATCGCCGCTGATGCCATTCAACAATTCTTGCAATTGCATGGCATGATCCAACCGATATGCCGACCTTCTCTAATAGTGAATTGACGATTCTCTATAACAATTTTATTCACTTTCTCAACATTTTCATAGGTTACTGATGTGCTGGGGTGTCCAGGGTGAGCATCGTCCTTCACATCTTCCTGACCTTCTGTGAAAAGCTTATATCACATGTAAATATTTTTCTGGCTCAGAATACAATCGCTGTATGCCAGTGTCAACATTTCAAATGTTTTTAAGCACCTGATTGTATTTTCACACCAAATTTGATGCAAATTCTTCGATTCATCTTCTTTTATACCAAAAAATTACCAAACACACGAAACACTTATAAACTAAACATGCTAAACAGTTGAAACTGTGAACATATGTTCAAGACGAGTGTATTAACAAAAAGAAAATCGCTAATCGAATGTAAGTACACCGCGAAATTTGGACAGTCGCCTTATTTTTTAACAGCCCACGTATATGGCTATTTTAATCAAGTCATTATAATATATTTATGATATGAAAATGTTACAATTTTCCCCCGTCGACTCTATTGTGCAAACCATCACGTGAAAACTTTTCCAATCACATTCTTGTTTATAATGTGACTTGACAAACCATCTTTCAATAAAATTAAGATTGTTTCTATGGCTGAAACTATACAGTGCATTTCTTTAATGCCTCCCCTCTTTTATTGTTTGAACGGGTCAACAAAAAAATTTAAATTTGGGATAATAAAATTGATGCATGAATACTTTATTTTGAAGTGAAACTGACAGATGAAACTTTCAAGATGGCGACTGGGCGCCATCTGGGAAAAAAATTAAATGGAAGGGAGGGTCTTGTGATACATCTTTTTGAAGCTCCTGATAAATCTGTCTGTCTGTTTCTGCTCCTGATAAATGCTTCACAACCTTAGAATATAATGTCAGTATCTTCAACTAATAATTATAATAAATCGACTTTATTCATATAAAATAAATTAGATGAACAGGCGGATTATCAGCATAAGCTGTTTTTCTTACAAAAGTATACAATAAAAAACTATAATAATAACAAGAATAGAATAGAAGATAAATTAACCAACACAATAATAAACACAATAATAAAAGCTAAATTAAAATGAATAATAATAAGGGTTTTGCAAAAATCGACATACAGAGCATCAATTACCAGGATTTAAGAAGAAGTTTCAAGCGTTTTTCAAATGTCATTATCATGTAAAGTCTGAAGTTACTGGCACTGGGCAACTTATACAGTTTAGTGGAAATATAGGAAAAACTACGAGTAAAGAGTGCCGAGTTGTGTTTGGAATGACCAAAACAGAGCTATTTCGAGTATAATAGTTGTTAGTCTGGGAAAAACTAACAAGTCTGTTATATAAATAATCAGGTTTATTTGTTAATAGTAATTTATGCGTATTTGTGAGGATATGTAGAGTGCGTAGTTTTTCAAGCCTTAACCATCCGGAGTCATCAAACCTACCACTGATGTGATCAAATTTACGTATATCGAAGGAAAATATCAAACACGAGTTTTGGAGGCGAAGAAAGTC
>WOGP01006425.1:0-12394 GCA_015342065.1 Leptinotarsa undecemlineata | reverse complement strand
TATAAGAAAAAAAAAATTTTAAAGAAAAGAAGATAAATATTATTGCTAAAGGTCAAAATACTAAAAACACAAAATTATACTGCTTTTAATGATAATATATATCTCTTCAAAAGTGACAATAATACTTTAATATTATCTAACAGTTATGAGTCTCTGTATATGAGAAGCCACGCATTCAACTCAACAAGGAAAGGTTTATGAAAACACGTCAACATCTTCTCTTTAGATCAAAGTGTGAAAAATACTAAAGATTCATTTGATTACGAAAATACTAAAATTAAGACAGCGAGTATACATACTTATAAATTTTCAGTTGCCTAATGCAACGTTGTTGATTTTTCAAATAACAAAAAAATGTTTCAATTGAATAGTTTTTCAAAATGCTGTTTACAGTTTTCCTTTCAAAGCTTTCGGTTCCTTCCCTGATCTTATAGATATTCATCGAAGCACTAAATTCTTTTCCTATGTTTGTATGCCAGTTTCACCTGATACTAATTTGGTTAACGAAACGTGCGTCAAGAAACAGAACTTTAGTTCTTGCTTGGAAAACGTGTTCTCAATAAATCCATTACAAAAAAAATCACCTTCACCAGTGAATGATATTAATAGAGATTTATTATTACAGCAAAATTTTGTTCTTAAGATACTCAAAAATGTTGAAAATTAAATTATTATTCTTTTTCATACAAGTTGCTCATTTCGATAGTGATTGAAATTTTGAATTGTATGAGTACGTTATTGAAATGATTAGGTTCCACAAGTTTTCAGATATGTTCACATACGACAGAAATTATATCTCTAGTCAGAAAACTGTGTGTCACATTTTTTATTGGCCATAATAACTATTAGGTTGTTTCGAAAGTTTTATCCGTTTTTTCATAGATTTTCGTATCTCCAGTTCCCAAGAACTATTTATTCTACTGTATATTAGAATCGATAAAGAATTTTGTACTATTAGGCCAGTCAAAATTGACAATAAATTGGAAAAACATGATGTATCTCTGATTTATTAGTATGTTGTTAGGACCCATCACGGCAATGCATACGTAAGTTTGCAACTCTCAAAAAGTTGTGGAAAAATGTTTACACATAAAAAACCGTGAAATTTTTGGATTTGTTTCAGATTCTGCTCTATATCTCCTAATTATCCATTTTTCGACAAAAACTATTATATACGGTTTTTAAGAGCATTATTTGTGACAGATTGAGCTCAACCAAAGTTTTATAAGTCAAGTTGTTGCCGAATTACGGCACTTTGAAAATAGGCCAGTTGTTCCAAAAAAAAAAAAAAATTGTTTTACTTCTTTTTTGGACTGAGATTGCGTCGAAATCATTGATCCTACGAGTAGGGCTTGTAGAATATAATTTATAGGCAATTTTATTAGCTTTCAATTCAGTCCAGAGCAGGGCCCATAGGTCTCGTGGTTCTTTCAAAACCTTAAGAAACCCATACAGGATACAATCGCATTTTTATAGAAATGGTCCATACCCATTTGATCACGATTTTCAATATAAACATAAGTAATTAACATAAGAATATGTATCTGTAAAATAGAGAGAGTGAGTGTAAGCCCACAACATTCAGGCCACATGTGACCATTGTACATCCTCCCAAGGAGTTGTTCTCCTAAGTCATCGTCCATCCTGTCTTTTCCAGGAAGGTCGACAGGTCACTGGGAGACACCTCCTTTATATCGGCAGGTGTAGGCCAAGACTCGCCGAACACACACTTTCTTATTGACGATAACTCCGGGCACTCGAACAGTACATGCGACAGTCTCATCTTCCTCTTCACACATCCTGCATAGAGGTGTGTCCACTAGCCCCATATAATTGGGGTGTTTTTTTAGTTACCAGTGGCCAGTAAGAAATCCTACTGTTAGGCGTTGATTTTTCCTGGTCATCGTCAGATATTTCTTTGGCGTCAGCTTCCCAGGGTCGCCCAAGGTGAACCTGGCAAGATTACATCCTTTGATGCCATCCTATCTCTTCAGGGATTGAGCATGGGTGTAATATTTGACTAGTTCCGCAATTATCGAAGTCATCAGGCCGTTGGTGCCACTGGGTCCCAAAATTCTTATTCCAGCCGCTTCCTTTGCAAAAGAGTCGGCAATGCGATTACCTTTACTCCTGTCGGGCCCTTTAACCCACCTCAGGATAATGTTATTATCTACCGAGATTTTGGCTGAATCTTGGTGACACTCTAGTACTAGCCCTGAGGTTATACGTTGTCTGTTCAAGGCTAATAGGACTTGTCTGCTGTCAGTGCAGATTGTTATGTTTCTGCTAGAAATTTCTTTCTTGGTTATTTTTTTTGTGGCGATTGAGATACCAGACAGTTCTGTTTAGACCACGCTTGTATTTCTTCCCATTCCCCACTTAATTCTTGCGCTTAGTGATCTGGAGTACACTCCACATCCTGAGCCTTCTTTGGTTTTTGAGCCGTCTGTATAAATCCGTATCGCATTTGTATCATCTGACTCTATGTTCTGCTTAATTTGTATTTTGTAGGGTGTATTAAACACAAACCTGGGTTCAATTGCATCGCTTGTTGCCTGCAGCAGAGGTTGCGCAGTAAACGCTTCCCTCCATAGGCCCAGCCTCAATTGACTCATTTCTACTTCGAAGTTTGCACCAACCGTGCGCAATCGTACCATGTCCATTAACGCATCCTCTTTATCGTATAGATCCAGAGGAGTCCGACTTGTGATTCATTCCATTGCCGCGGTTGGTGTTGTTTTCATGGTTCCTGTAATGTTTAAACAAGCCAGTCGCTGTATTTGATATAATTTTTGGATGGCCGTTGCTTGTAGAACTTTCAGTCTCCATGCAATGCCGCCATATGTTAACATAGGTCTTATTATTGCAGTGTAGGTCCAGGTGACCATACGGGTGAATGACCGCATTCGCGTCCCACTGTCCTCCGACATTGCTCATAAGCTACGTATGTTCTTTTTGCTCTACTCCGTAGATGAGAGTTCCATATTAGCATCCTGTCGAGGATAGTATCAAGATATTTCACCTCTTCAGACAAGTTTACTTTACTTTTGAAGATTTCGGGAGGCTTTAACCCCGTTAAACTTCTTTTCTTGGTGAAGAGGACCATCTCAGTCTTCTTGTGATTGATCGACATTAAGTGTTCCTTACACCATGTTTCTATTAATTCGAGCCCATCCTGTGCTCTATCGCACAGTGTGTTTACAAATTTGCCGGTCTGCAAGATAACTATGTCAACTGCGTATAAAATTGTGTAGAATCCATGTGATGAATTTGATTAATCAGGGTATCCAGAACTATGTTCTAGAGAAGAGGTGATAAGATCCCTCCCTGTGGACATCCCCTCGTGACCAGTCCTTTCACTGTGATGTCTTCTACATTAATACTTGTTCTTCCAGAGAGCATCTTGAGTATTCATTCTCCTACTACCAGGGGTACATTCCTGGAGTGTAGTTGCTGGGTAATTGTTGGGAAGATTGATTTATCAAACGCTCCCTCGATACCTATGAATATACCCAGGGTGGATTCTTTGTTGTCCAATGATCTCTCGATTCTGCCAACCTTCTCGGAATATATGCATGCTGATTTGGATGAAGTGGGTTGTGAAGTATTACTTCATCTCTTATGTACCGCTCACATAGCCTCTCTATGGTTTAAAAAAAAACGATGTGAAACTAATTGGTCGGAATGCTTTTGGTAAGGTGTAGTCCATACTACCTGGTTTGGGTATGAATACTACTCGTACTTCTCTCCACTTATTGGGAATATACCTCGGAGCCCGATGTGGCTCATCTTATCTTGTGCTCGTCAATTACTGCACAAGCGGATTGCCAGTCGTATTGTGAGGGTATTGTTGGTACTTCCATCCAGTTCGTCTTCCCAGGAAATACGAAATACAGAACCTGCGAAGTGAGTTTCCATAAGAATCTCAGCACTCTCTTGGAGGTTGGCGGCTTTGTCGCCATTATCCCTCGTCAGGATGCCGATACTCTTATGGTGGTCATTTGAGAGTGCCTTCTGTAGCCTAGAAGCTAGTGGGTAATCTTCTTCGACTGCCTCACAGTAGGATATACAGGTTTCTCTTTGTTTTTGTCTGCAGACTTTTTTGTACTCTCTGAGGATGGCTTGATATATACCCTAGTCCTCTTCGAGTCTTGTACGTTTTGCCTTGTTGAAGGTCGTTGTCGCTGTCTACCTGAAGTGTTCCTATTCAGGATTCAGGGCACTACCATGTATTGGTTGTGCCACCTGTTTGAACCATCCTCGTCGGACAGGATTCCTTGTAGGCAATGTCTATTTTGTTTTGGATAGATACCGTGTACCTTTCCAGTTCTTCATTATTGCCAGGAGTCAGGACCTCTGTTTCCCGCAGAGCTTCTTTTGAGAGTCCATTGTAGAAAGCTACATCCGTCTTCTTCTTGTCACGGGATTTTACAGTGGTCCTGAGATCCTGGCTTGCCGTATAGGTCAACCAGACGTGGTCTCAACTTGATATACTTTACCTTGATATACTTCGAATGATTTCTCAGAAGATATAATTTATATAAATACAAATCCAATTTGAAAGTTCATTTCTGAAGAGGAACTGTTCTTGAAAAGGCATAAAAAATACTCTGAAATATTTTAACACTTGGCATTGGGAAAATTGTTTTTACATCGAAGACATTCATCAAATTGTTTTTTTAAACTTTTTTTTTTGGTAGGTTGAACATCTTTTGAGAATTTGCGTTTCAAATATTCGATAAAATACATACTTTAACATTATGATCTTGTTTCAGAAAACCTTCCACATCGGGTGAATGATAAACTTATCAGTATTGATTATCCACCTGCCCCAGAAAGCAGTAATTATAATAATATATTCAGTGATGACCGTGGGCGATTCACTAACCGGTGCTCTGATAGATTAGAAAGAGCTTTAGGGCATATTCGTGAAAGACAAGTCACCAAACGAAAAAGTTTTCAACTTGATGGTTACTCTTTACATCAACAGCTCAGGAGTGCTCCTTTCGATATGTACGTGACAGATATGACTGTTAGATTGCCGTCTACTACAAGCTGGGTAAGAGTTCTTCGATAATGTATGATGATAATAAAAAATGTAAGGATTTGGGCAATCTGTTCTTAGAGGAAAATTGATTACGGACAGGAAATTAAAAACAATCAAATACTATCCGAATTTAATGTGGAGGAGTATCTGACATCTCAGATTTACGCTCGCAATATGAATGAGTAAATGCTAAAATCATTCATAACTATCTGCCCCAAATAGTACAAATTCATGGAAGACGATTTCTTAAAATGTATTCAACAGAAAATATGTTTGTTCAATTATGAACGAAAGTATTTTTTTTTTGGAAAATTTGAGTTCTTATTGAATTTTATCGGTATTCAAACTTTCTATAATGTGAAGTAAAAATTAAAAATTAAAATTGCAATGGAGAACTTTATTCAGGTGTGGAAAGGACAAACTTTTCAATTAACCCCGATAAGTCAGTACGTAAATTGAAAGTATTTCTCACAAAAAAAAATGTTCTGTTCATCAATAACGTGTTTTATTTGACAATTTTGCCTTTCATAAAATAGCTAAGAAGGTATACAGATACTTATCGGAATGTTTCGGAGGTTGATCTCTGTCACCGTCTTCGAACCTGGAAAGAATCCAATTACTCTAGCTGGTTCACTTAATTTTCAAACTCCTTTGCCATTTGGTGAGGACGTTCGAAAACAAAGCAAACCAGCGGAAAACAAACTGCCAGATCATTAGATTGATTTTTTCCATTTCTGATGATGGAGGCAGTTTTTGATATGTCCTTGAGGTCTCTCAGCGATTCGTTTTATCTGGTTAGATGGTGTCTGGGGGATCATTGTGAGCATGATTACGAACAAGTTATGATGAGTGAGCAGATGCATTATCGTCATGTAAAAGCCATGAATTGTTTTTCTACAATATCGGGCGTTTTCGTCGTATTACATCTCGCAAGCGACGGAAGCCGCAAGCGGCGAATTACTGCAAGATAATATTACTTATTAACCGTACCACTATGTCACAAACACTCCTGATGCACTACGCTACGGTAATCGAAGAAAACAGTGAGCAAAATCTTGATATTTGATTGAACTTTGCGTATTTCTATAGTATTGGGCTGTGCCAGTGGGACGATTGGACTTTGGTTACGATATCATAACCATATACCCATAATTTGTCACCAGTTATGACCTTTTTTGTCAAATCTGGATCGCCGTTGACACCATTCAACAAATCCTGATCGAAGGTCAGGTGACGGTTTTTTTCTCAATTTTGAAACGAACTTGGCTGCCACACTTCAAGCCCAAAATTTTCGAAAAAAATTGCATGGCATGAGCACCCATATGTCGGCATTCTCCATAACAATTTTATTCACTTTTCCAATATTTTCATCGGTTGTTGATGAGCTGGTGCGTCCAGGGCGTGCATCGTCATTCTCATCTTTTCGACCTCAGAAAAGCTTTCATCATGGGGTACAATCACTGTATGCCACTATCAACCTTTCAAGTGTTTTGGAGCACTTAATTCAATTTTTCACACAAAATCTGATGCAAAACACTTCTAACTTTTTTGTCTCTCACCAACAAACTAAACATACTAAACAGGTAAAACTGTGAACATATATTCGAGAGAAGTGTACCAACATAAAACAATCGCTACTCGAATGAGCGTAACCCGAAAAATTTAACATTCATCTCATTTTCTGAAGAGACCTCGTATATAATATATTTTTGAAGTTAGCTTGCAGTTACAGAAAATCATATCTGATATTTTACTATTTCAAAAGTGAGCAACAAAAAAACATCTTATGAAAAAATCACGGGTCATTTGATTTTTCTGGGGTGGAGTATTTATTTGGCCTGATCAACAAAATGTTAAAAAAAAGGCAAATAATTTCCATACACCTTAAAATTTGCGGTGACTTGTGAAATGCAATTTTACTACTACCGCTATGTGACGATATGGCCTGAAAAACTACCCAGCAGCCAATAATAGATCATCCATTAATCGATCTGGACTAAAGGGGCTTAGAGTTTTCATATGCCTTGGTTAAGGTGAAAATAACGGGGAATGAAACAGAAACATATTCTCTAGAGGATTTTTCAGAAATTAAGTTGAAGCATATTAAATATAACCGTGTTTAATCAATTTCATTTGAGAAATATCGGGAACCAAGTTTTCAATATAAAAATATGTTTACAGCTGTATTTCGCAATAATTCAACACAATCACATGATTGATATATAATATTTTTAAACAATACCATAATCAATTTTATTTATTTGATAATTTTTTATGCAAAAACTGTTGTTTTCTTCTAATAGGTCAAAGTGGATAAGTGTCGATTTCATCCAAAGAACTCTAGCTTAGAAACACGGCTGTCATTTAATGATCTCACCATAAGTGGAAAGGTTAATCTTTTCAACGACGAGGATTTACAACGTGGATTCGACAATCGGGAACATGATGATTCCTGTAATATGATTTTGCGACTCAGACGAGCTGGAATTTGGTAAGTTACAATTTACTGCTGAAACGTTCAGAATTAATGCTTGACTTGATCAGTTTGAAATGCATTTGTTTTTGAATAATTACACATGTATCCGTTAAATCTCTACAAATGCATTAGACACACCTAATCATATAACACTGTGTTTAACAATGAAATTCTCATACTTTCTTTCGAAACAATGACCCAAGCATGGAAAACTGAACAATGGTTTATATTAGATTCAGTATAATGATTTCTTTTTTTTTTTTGGTAGAGTATTTCAAAATTACAATATTAGGCTGGCACTTGAGGAATTATATTTATTTTAAATGAATTATATTCAACGAGTACTGTCAAGAGAAAACACTTCACAGGGTGATATCTACATTCATCGACTATTCGACTGAACAAAATGAATTGCATTTCTGAATTTTCTAAACCGTTTGAGAGGGTAGAAATGGAATGAAAATATAAAATAATTCATATATCATCAAAAATTGACATTAAGATTCAGATTATTCCTAGAGGTCGACTCAACAACATCGACGTCAAGTGTTTTCCAAACTGAGTCATACGTGCGTATGGTATTTGAACAATCTAGCTGGATAGAAATATTTGATTATAAGTTCTTGTTTCAGTAGGTGTTAATTTTTATCGAAATAAACACAAATGAGTGCTTTGAAGAAAGTTTTTATCAAATTTCTACAAAAAAAGAACACTACGAGATGAAGGCGTCAAACAATGCAATACAAATTGATATTAGTTAAAATACTCATTAGATTCGTATTTGAGGAACAGCTTTGATATCTTTCATTCATTCAGATCAGAGAAGCTGAGATGATCATCAGGGTTTAGTACTTGTCTATTTCAATTTTGGTAGACATCCTATCATTTCTGTTGATCGAAATCGTGTAGAAAATGCAAACGGTGTAATAGAATTTGCGGATAGAACACCTCTTTCTGAATATCTGGAGGATTTTCATAAAATTTTCGTGGATGTTAGGAAGTAGCTAACTTAGTCGTATGAGAATAGTGCCCAAAGATATAGTCGAAGTGAACGATATCGTGCACATTCAAAGGTGGCGGCACTCGCAAAGGTATAAAAAATACATGTCAAATCCAAAAAATCCATACATCTTTAACCCTTGTTTCGTCAGTTTATATGTTCAATTAATTGTCTTTCACTCATTTTTACTGCCCTAAAGCGACGGACCGAGTCTGCTCGTCGTTTTGAGGTTCAACTCAGTACACCTCAAACTTCACTGTTCAAGAACTCTTCCATTTGAAGAGTTGCGTTCGTGTGAAATTAACTTCCTGAGAACGTTTTTTCAAATAAATTTAATCTCCAGTGAGACAAATACAATGTGAATCGCTACTTTCGTACAGGATGAGAGGCCCACTTTCTAAATTCCAATATCTCCGTCCTTCCTAGACATCAAACATTTAAATACCTTATATTTTGCACTTGTTCAGTCCCAGTTATCATACAGGATAATCGGATGGAAAGGAGTGAAAGATTGTTATTTGGTGAATTTTGATACAATTCATAAGTGGATATTGAAAATAATACTTCTCAAACGCCGACCATACGTAATTGGCAGTGATCTTAGAGACACTGACATGAGGCAGTTATTCTGTATGAGTATTCTGAATAACGCTACCAAACATGAAACCGAAATAATTCTTCGATAGCCCCTCGTTGTGAGGAAACAATTGGACTGATACATGCATTTTACTTGGGACCGCGAATTTATCAGGAAGTACCCGATGTAATCGAAGACAATCAGAATTAAAAAAAATCAAGAAAAAAGTTAAAAAATTTATATTACTCACCAAAATATCATTTTTTTATAAACTGGTTGATAAGCATAGTCGAAAATATGAAGAAAATTTCCCCCCTATACACCCTTTCAAAAACAGAACAAACAAATTGTAATATCATAGCGGCTATGTTCAGAACCTCCCATATAACATAAATACTTCACTTAACCTATTGTTCTTATTATTCTGTACTACTCTATCTCAGTTCATACTAGTTTACACTGTTTTCTAAACATTGGTCATTTTATCACATACACAATGTATTTTGGGTTCAACTATCAATAACTATTGTCGCTGAACTACTGTGAATATTAGCACTATTTTATAATTTTTTCAAGATCACTATTATATTACTCCTTATGATGAATTTTACCTTACTTCATATGTACTTATTATTACTAATTATTGGCTATATCACGTAGATGATCCTTCTGTTATGCCGTTGTTTATTTACTCCTTTTTTATATTTGAGAATTATGTATAACTTTTATCTTATGTATATTCGATTAATAAACATTATTACTCTCATTATTATTGTTTGTCCATCTTTCTCTTCCAAAACTTATTCTCTCCTAAAAATATTCTCCTTTCAATTCTAGCAATTAATAACTAACACAAATAAGTTGTTTTATTCTATTTCTCAGTTAATTCAATACTGAGAGACCTATATCTATACTGGATCGTTGAATATAATTGTTTACCTCAGAATTTAAATAAAAGTTGAAGAAGCCGAACTATTGGTTCTAATATGATGTTACTCAGGCAGAGCGACAATTTGGAACTAGTATCGCGTTTCTCTGTCTGTTGCATGTGGTGTTGTATCGTACCTCGTTCGGTTCAAGTGATCGTGATTACCAAAATTTAAAATGCGTCTGAAACAAGCTGATACAGTAACGTAACAAGCCATTGGCTCATGTGAATACAAATCTTACTATGCGTTTACACCATAAATCATTTGGGTCAAATCTCCTAATTATTTATTTTAAGATATTATTTCTTGATGAAACTTGTGGAAGATGTTATTTGTGATGTTAATTGGAATATTAAATTGTTTTCTAGGTTTCATACTGAGCCAATACGACGTGAGAGGGGTCATGTCAACGTAAGAACAGATTCTCATTTCGTGGAGCCTGGCTTTATTTCCGTTTATGCTTACGGATGCGAACCAAAACTTCGTGAACACAAACGTAACTATCAGGAAAACGATGAACTCTCAAAAGAAATGGAAGACATTTTTCTTAAGGGTATCAGATCACTATTGACTTCATATTTGCAGAAAGAACTGCAGCCCGCTATTAAAGAAACTCTTATGAGAAATATGGGGTATACTCTATCTTATGGATAACTATGTCAGTGTTAATATTTTGATAATAAACTATGTTTTGAACAACATTCTAGAAGTTTTTTCGTTTACAATTAGTTATTAATATTTGATAGGTAGAGTTGAAATCACTGGCATGAAATGAATCTATTGAAAACACATTCTCCACTCCAGAACCAAAATAATGTATCCTGATGAGCTTTTTGCTAATCACGTTAACATCATCAGGATATGACTAATACTAACTTTATGGCTATGTTAATGTTCTGATATGCATTTGAACGCACCAACATCTCACCTAATGAAGGTCATCAAATCAATTCCTAATATTACTTATTTTGTCATAGCGTTATCGTTCCTAGTGGTTATCACGTAATTCTAACCTGTTTTTTTATCTATGATCATTACGAAAAAAAGGCTGTTTGGAATGGAAACCCTGTTACTGATTTCATTCCACATTCTTCGTTTTCGAAACTATCGAAGGCATCTAACCTTTGTCTCAACACTTTCAAGCGGTACTCACTTATTCTGTGGTGGTTCACTGTGGCACTAGACTTATGTGGTCCATGAATTCGAATATGTGACACATGGTCCTTGTAGCTATTATAGTCTGCTTAGTCTAACCAACACACTCTTCATCGCAATCCTGAAAATTTATTCCGTGAATCCTAGACTTTCCTGTTTTGTCGTGTTATCTTTCGGCCTGTACAACACCTTCACAAGAGTACGAGCAGTTTCATATTCAATCTTTTGAATATTTTGAAAAATACGTTGGTGTATTTTAGTTCATATCTAGAATTATGAATTTTGTGTTTTGATTTTTCTGAATAGTCACAAATTAATGAAGACATACTCTAAATTTTCCTTTCATAATTAAATTATCTATTTTGTTTGAAGGATACCCGAGTTTCAGCAAATTCCCTGGTGAATTTTTTCGCGATATTGAATCTCCTTCTGCTTAAGGGTAACGTCTATGGACAAGAAAATATATGGGAAAGAAAGTTTTTGGCATTATACTACTCCATCCTGATACACTCATAAGTGTAAGATAGTGGCTATCATCGACCTAAAGTGAGTGATATTCCATAATTAAAAATCGCAATTCTTTCAGAGTATTCCATTCCTCTTCATAAGTTGGAGCGAACAACAAAATGTCACTCCATCTATTGGACGAGGTACTAACCAACTGCATATCCGTAATTTGCCCGATTCCTCTAAATAAGGAAGAAAAACTTTTTTTCTTTAAATAAGGAAGAAAAACTTTCTTATTAGTAAATGGGCTATGTTGTTCAGATATGTTCACTGGTAGTGAACAAATCTGAAGAAATGAACTTTAACCGGTCTGCGAGTGTGCCCCTTTCCGAAATTGCAGGTCGACTCTTTCAGTTCTATTGCTAATTGCATATGCAGGAACTTTCATGTAAAGATTCCTGCACTGACGCCTGTCAGATTTAAATCAACGCCCTTCGTGGTATTAGCCAGGGGAGTAGTTGTTTTTCTGATAGGCGTCAGTACATTCAAGCTACTGTGTAGGTATATTCGAGACTGGCTTGAACATTTAAAGTTCATTTTTTTAGATTTGTTTACTGCCAGTCTTCAAGCATAGCCCGCTGACTAATAAAAAAGTTTTTCTTCCTTATTCAGAGGAATCGAGCAAATTACGGATATGCAGTTGGTTAGTGCCCGTCCGCTAGATGGAGTGATATTTTGTTGTTCGCTCCAACTTAAGAAGATG
>WOGP01006424.1:0-12396 GCA_015342065.1 Leptinotarsa undecemlineata | reverse complement strand
TATATATATATATATATATATATATCCCACCAAGCTAGGAGAGTAATTGAAAAAAACATAAGTGAGACATAGAGCTAATAACTAAAAACATAGTTCAGGTGTATTACAAAAATACATAATTCGGCTGTATTACAGTAGTAGTAATGAGCTCACATGGTAGAGTAGGCTCGTGTATTTTGACTAGAGTGTAAAAGTTTCTTAACATGACCAATAAGTTCATGATTAATGTCGAGATTTTCTCAGAGTTGATTATAGAGTTTGCTCATTGCAACAACTGGTGACTTGAGTAATATGTTTGTTCTTGAATTTGGTAGATAGAAAGTCAGTTCACTTCTAGAATCAATTGTTTTTCACGATAATCAACTAAGAAAACAATATTGATGAAGAAGTTCGCAGTAGTGCTGACTTGAGTTTGATCACACTGTATATGGATGTCCTCAAATGTTCACCTGGTTCTCTTCGAATTAGCATGTTTCAAGTCACATTACATATAATAAACGTATGAAATGTATTGCCAGTAGTTCTCCAAATTACCTCATCCCAAACAATATATCATATTCATACCATACATCACGTCTACTATCAACTGCATAATTTATCAAAGGACACCGTCGCTTCCTAAATACCGTAACATCCTCGAACATGCGGCTGTATGGGCATTTTAGTCAAAAACTTCAGGAAACTTGCGTGAAATATAGTTCTTGATACTCGCAAGAACATAAATAAGTTATATAGCTTCTTTTTCTCCAGCTATAACTCGATTCGAATTTGTGTACTTTACAGCAAGAAGTGGAAACTAGATGTTGCGTATTGTTCGTTTTTGTTGTTTGGCTCAGCCTGAATCATGATTTATGTTGAATTTTCTCCCGAAGAGAGTTTTCCGTAGATGAAGTAGCTATTATGAAGTTTGATAAAATATAATGTTGAACATAATATTTTGTCCTTTATTGTTTTTTCAATTGGTTTTATTTAGCTTACCCTGCTCGTTTTTTTGTTCATTTATTCATTTGTTTGGTTCATATTTAGTAAATAAAGTTTGACCTCCTTTCTGTTGACATATTGATCTGAAATTTATTAGATACATTCAGAAAGTCCAATGTGAAATTTTGGGTCGAGAAGAGTATAGATATAGAACGTTTTCCAGTTTCTTTTCAGTGTCCTGCTATACTACGGACGTATCATCAATATAATGCAGCCAACAAAAAGGTCTCAATGCGGCTTGCTCAAAGGCCCCTGGAAAATTCACAATGGAACGCGAAACTCAAGAAACTTTCTTCTTTCCAGAAGTTTACGTGAACTGACAGGTATTCGAATAGTTACTTCAACCACCGGCCACGACAAGATGAAAAATTAACGTTGGTTGAGAGGCCTCGATGCATCTGTATACCTGAGAGTCTTCACTTGAAACTCAATCTCATACAAATGCCTCCATAGAGATATGCTTAAGAGAGAATACCAAAGTAACCCCATCTAGGCCAGCTAATTGAAACTTATTTCTCCCCCATGTTGGAAGTGTTACAGACCGTATTGGTAAACCTCTAGAGAAACCATAATGCAGGCCTACCATAACTATCATAGTAAGTTCAAGATTAGCTTAGGACCCCAGAGAGACATTAACAACACCAGGGTTATACCGAACCCCTTGTAGCAGCGGATTGGTGTACATCCGAACCACGAAAAGTACACGGCTATCTGGACATAAGATATATTTTTGTCTCGAGCAAATCAACAAATGAGCTGTAGCCAAACATGCACTCAAGAAAGGCACTCAAATTATTTTGTACGGAGGAACACAAATACTGAACACCATCCAGGATTATTAAAGAAATTATTATTAAAGAGACTATAAAAAAAAGAGTTGACATTAATTAATTGACATTAATGTGTTGGCTACCCAATCTATCCAATAGAAATGAAACCACGCTCACCACCAATGGAATGAAAATGGAGATAAATTCCACTTTGTTTCATAAAATCATCCACTGACAACTTGGATCTCAAACTTTTAGATGAGCTTCAAGACCTGGTGACCTACGTAGGGAGACAGACTCCGAAAAAGTGCGAATCTTCTGAAAGTACTGATAGGCAAATTCAGAAGATGCGACAGTAAGATCCTGATACACACATATAGAATTTTTGTGAGACCAATCCTTGACTATGAAATTATGATCTACTGTGCGATCTCCCCGAGAAAATCCCATTGCATATTAACAACTGAGAGGAGACTACTCTGAAACATCCGCAACCTCCCTCACCGATTCCTTTCAATAAACTCAATGATATTGTTGAACTCACCTCTATCAACTTGAGATTTCAGGAACTCTGTGGCTGATATGTCAACAGAACTCTTAGCAGCACTAACGCCGCTGCCATTGATACGCTGGCCACCTCCTGGAAACATCGCGTGCGTGGGTTCTAGAAGGATCAAGAGGAAGAAGCTCCTGTTTTCCTCAGCCAGGCTCTAAGGAGCCCTGAAGAATATCCCAGAAGGTATCCTCGACAAGTTCCCACTGGCGATCAGATAGTGGACAGCCCACAATCTGGAGTTACTCTAGAGTTCAATAATGCATCTAATCCCACCCCAGGTCTATCGAAACCGCAATTACCAGGCACATCAGGAACAATGTCTAAGAACAGGAAGAAAATCCACTAATCCTACTAACCTTCAATAGGGAACATAGTGATTCAATTTAATTTGTTGAAACAAACCACTAACTCAACTCGATGTACTAATGGAAACTAAGATGAAGCATGGTAAAGCGGAACCAGAAATCAATGTAAACTAGTTCAGCCCTTAAACAGGCAAAACTTGAACCAGAGCTACTATTCACTTTCCAATATACTAAGGTTCATTATGTACCAAAAACAAATAATGAAAGTTCTCAATTCAATTCCACTTCATATGTTGCCTCTTAGCCTCTGATAATGTATATCGCAGTAGCTGACAAACCTGGGAAATAGCTCAATCATCAGCATACTATTCTCTGGGAAGGTTTACTGATTCGGCCCTCAACTATATGGTTGGCAGAATCGAAAGATCATTGGACAACAAAGAATTCACCCTAGGTATATTCATAGATATCGAGGGAGCGTTTGATAAAACATCCTTCCCAACAATTAACCAGCAACTACACTCCACAAATGTACCTCTGGTAGTAGGACAATGGATACTCATGATGATCTCTAGTACAGCAATAATTATCAGTGTAGAAGATATCACAGTGAGAGGATTGGTCTTGAGGGGATGTCCACAGGGAGGGGTCTTATCACCTCTTCTTTAGAACATAGTTCTGGATACCCTTGTTAATCACCTCAACAATGATAGATTCTACACAATGACATATGCAAATGACACAGTTATCATGCAGACAGGTGAAATGTGGAACCCACTGCGATAGAGCGCATGATGGGCTCAAATTGACAGAAACATGGTGTAAGGAACACCCACTGTCGATCAATCCCAAGAATACTGAGATGGTCCTTTTCACCAGGAGAAGAAGTTTATCGGACCTAAAGCCTCCCAAAATCTTCAAAAAACTGAATTTCTCTGCAGAGGTGAAATACCTTGGTACTATCCTCGATAGGAAGCTAACATAAAACTCTTTCCTACAGAGTAGAGCAAAAAGAGCATATGTGGCTTATGAGCAATATCAGAGGACAGTGAGACGTGCATGGGGGCTTCCACCCCGTGTGGTTACCTAGACTTACACTGCAATAATAAGACCTATGTTAACGTAAGGAACCATTGCATGGAGACCAAAAGTTCTACAAGCAACGGCCATCCAAAAAAGATCACAGGAGCCATGAGAACAAAACCAACCACTGCGATGGAATTATTTACTGGTCTGACCCCTCTGGACCTGTACGTTGAGGATGTTGCGTTAATGGCCATGTTACTATTGCGCACTGCTGATGTAAACCTCGAAGTAGGAATTGGTCAATTGAGGTTGAGCCTATGGTGAGAAGTACTTACTCTGCAACCTCTGCTGCTGGCAACCAATGATGCAATTGAACCCAGGTTTGTATTTGAGAAACCCTACAGAATATAAATAAAACAAAACACAAAGTCGGATGCTACAAATGCATTACGCATATATACAGACGGTTCAAAAACCAAAGAAGGCTCAGGATGTGGAGTGTACTCCAGATCACTAAGCTCAATGGCACCTACAGCCTGATGACTTCGATAATTGCGAAACAAGGCAAACCTCACACCCATTGTCAATCCCTTAAGAGATGGGAGAAGTCAAAGCATTCCATCTGGCCAGGATCATTCTTGGCGACCCTAGGAAGTTGGCGCCGAAAGATTATCTGTCAATGACCAGGAAAAATCTACGCTTGGCAGTAGGATTTCTGACTAGCCACTGTCAACTGAGGAAACACCTCCATGATATGGGGCTAGTGGACACACCTCTATGCAGGATGTGTAAACAGGAAGATGAAACTGTCAGGCATGTCCGGAGTTATCATCAATAAGATAGTGTGTTCAACGAGTCTTGACCTAGACCTGCTAATATGAAGGACATGTCTCCCAGAGACCTGACCACCTTTCCCGTACTGTTGCATGTTTCATCAATTTTGGTAGAAAGTGTCTAAGCTTAATTGAAAGTCGAACGCGACAATAAAGAGTTCGTAATCCAACACCTTTTAATGTTGTTTCAACCTGTCATAGATCATTAGTGCTTGACTAGACCTCAAATGCATTGTTGCACTGTCCTTGGAAGAACTCTGAATGAACAATGAAAACATGCCAATGATGTCTTCTCTGAAGAAGACTCGCTAAATAAATATTCTAATTGGCCAAGAACTGAAACCACGGATATCAATGAGAAACGTGCTCCCAGATGCGGCTGTGATCAACCGCCAAACAAGATTCATCATCTGTTTCTTCCTGCAGCTTTCACTGCAATTCAGCTAGTCGAAACTAGAGTTCAAAAACAAAGTATTCTGATCCAACAAGTCGGAGCTCTTTGGACGTGTCATGAGCTATGAGTGCTAAGCTGAACTCAAACTCATAAAATAATGTAGCCTTGGATAGTACATTCATTCATTTGAGAGATTTGCTTTCCATAGCTTGTTTCAACAGCCTATGTCTGTACTAAAATGGTCTTCGAATACGGTACGAATATGATACCGTCGTTATACTGCCAAGTAGAAGTCCTAAATCATTCATACCATTCGCAACAGAAACAAAAAATAACTCCATATTGTGGTAATTACACGCATACTAGTATGCTTCCAAACGACATGTGCAGTGTAATGAAGTATGTAATATAAATATAGCTGAGAATGAGTTAATTAAAATTTCCAGACCAAACTGGAGCAAAAATAAAAAATTCCATTAGAAATATCGAGTTTAGAGTTTGAAAATTAGGTTAGTACTCATTTATCGTAGTTGCAGAGAATATCGGATGCAAGAAAAAGACGGCGAGCTCGAAAAATAAATCCACTTGTGTTTGAACTATGAACATCCAAACTACATTTCGACTTTCAGTACGGGTGAGCGAAAATATTGAAGAGAGCACACGAGTGGAAAACCCTACTGGAGTGCAAGAACTTCATAAAAGTTATATAAAAAGTGTTTCCCAGTAGAAATCACGAATGAGTGAAGTTTTAACTAGCCAACGTTGACTGGAGTGATGAACTTGGGTAAAATAATCAAAAGGTTCCGCGAAACTTGATACAAATCAAAATAGTTGATTCTTGTCATTGCTTTCAAAAATATTGGGAAGTATGTCTGGTCTGTGAAATCAAATGAACAACTTTTCTGTTGTTCTGTTTCTTTCCCTGTTGAGTTGAAATATTATTGTTTCGAAGTTATTTTGACCGTAGACTCCAAGATGGTGACCAACATATATTGACCATATTCCATCCTGTGGGTGAAAACCTTAATTCAAACTGTTGAAGATGAGTTTTTTATCTTGTCACGAGAGAACAAACTTGAAGCGAAAGCAAAATGTTTTGTGTTCTCAAAACCAATCATGAATTGCTCCTTGATAACGTTCACATATTCTGAGCTACATCATTTATTTGACTGGAAAGGAGATGTTCTTTGGGAGAGATTAGCTTTTGGCAGAAACACTTCAAGTTTTTTGTCCTACATTCTTATGTGTAACTCATGGTGTAACTGGATGTGTTAACTCATTCATTTATTCACGTATAAACGTTGTAGAGAGGTCTGGAGAGTATGGGCATTGGTGGCTTATCGGCGTCCTTCTACTGTTCTGAATGTTTTTTTTTTGTCGTAGAGGATCCACTTTTCATTACACGTGATGATCCGATGCAAAAAAGGATCGTTTCGGCTGCGCGAAAGTGACAAAGAACAGACCTGGAAATGTGACAATTTCTGTCCATCGTTCAAATCGTGGGATACCCAGTTTGTGACCGTTCCAAAACGTTTTGAACCATCAAGAACTGCTTGGGAGCAGATGTCGAGTTCTTCAGCCATCCCATGCACCGTTTATGATGGGTCAGTCTCCGTCAATGTCCTCAAATCCTCGTCCTGGATCACTGTAGGTTGACCACTCCTGGGCTCAGCTTCGACGTTAAAATCTCCGGAACGAAATTTCGCAAACCAACGTTGAACAGTGCTATCACCAACACTATTATAGCCAAACGCCTGGTTTCCGGTCTGTTTCGGCAGAGCTTCGGTTCAATTTGAATTCAGTTCATATAGTGTTACGCAAAAAACTTAAATTCGAAAGAAGTGAACAGCAGTGTATCCAGTAGGGGATACCGGTATCAAATGTAACAAAAATTGAAAATTTGTAACCACCCACTTTTGAAAATAAAAACATCCAAAGGTTACTTCAAGCTCTTGGAATAACGTGACATAGTCAGATTTGGTGTAATTTGATTAACTTTAGCTCCAGAAATATACTTTTTGTTACTATTGACACCATCGTGGTGAATTTTTGAACTATATTCTGTTAGTCAATACGCACAATACAATTTTTCAATTACTATAAAACATATAGCCAAATAGTCGACTGATATACTACGTATTTTTCCTATTTTTTTTTCATTATCGTTTCATCAAAAAAAGAAGTTGAGTGTGTATTTTGAGGCCTCCTAAACTTGGAAATACGAACAAGAATATCTCTATGAAGAGTCTATCTGATAAAAGTCATTGAATTCATCAACTATTGACTGCAAATCAATCTTCTAATAATTTTTTTATTGTCGTTTCATTGCAAGAAATATAGTCAAGTATATACTTTCGGGTGCCTTCTCCTTCACCTGGAAATACACAAGAATGATGAGCAGTAATAACGCCGATGGCATCAAAATGCTAACAACACCTTGGACTCCTCGTGGAAGACCCAGAAGAATACCTAAGAAGAAGCTTCTGTTTCCCCCAGCAAGACTCCTGGGAGTAATGGAAGATCCGCCGGAGCAGATCCCGGATATCCTAGAGAAATACCAAATGGGAATTAGATAGCGGACAGCTACATCCTGGAAAAAGCTGAAAGCTGAAGCCATTTACCCTCTGCGTTACTACCTGTTCCCAAATTCCACTGACCACTGCAACTAACACGGATCACTCAAACGGTACAACGGAAAACAAGAAAAACAAGAGGAACACATGACAACATAAGACAATACTGCATTAGACATCATTACACAAGACATCACACACGCAATCCACTAACCCTGAGTTTAATAAACATTTTTGACTTGACTTGACCTGGAGAAACACAAGAGGAAATTTTTGAAAGAGTTTGTCTGAAAAAAATATGTATGGGTCAAAATAATTCCAGGGCTAGTCACAAAACACACGAGGCTATATTTTCTGGACAAATCAAATGTAAATGATATGACCCACATCTATCAAATGTGAAGAATATGACCAACATCTTACAGAAACCTGTACAAGGAATAAAATTGTTAGAATACTTGACATACCAAGTCGGTTTGAAATCTGTTTTTCCGTTAATCAGCTGTCGCTCCCATACGAACTTGTGCGAGCTAAGGACTAACGAGGTCTTACCTTTTAACGTTTGATTCCTAACACCTAACCAAGTGAAATGAAGAAAGCCCATAAGGCAGCTATTCTCCGAAGACTCGTAAGTAATTGGGAAGTGTGTTGGCTCCCAAGCAACAAAATCTTTCTCGTTGAAAACCGAAAATATTGCAATCAATTCCAATAATTTTATAATTTGCAAATTTTGAATAGGCAAGTTGTTTTACTGTGGGTCCTCTCCCGTACGTGAGACGATAATAAACCCAAACCAGCTCACTCCCTATACAGATTTGATACCATATATAAAAGGTTTGCTGAGGTTCATCTGGAGAAAAAATGACTCAGACTAAAGTTAAAAGACTCAACACAGCGGTAGGGCCGTGGGATCATAGACATCTGACGAGAAGACAAGACGTAATTGTGACTTGACTCAGAATAGGATACACCTGCAAGGCTTACTCATCAATACCTAGTACCTCGAGAAAAAGAACCAGAAGTTTGCTCAGAGTGAAATAAAACATGACACAGTCCAAACTCAAAGGAATTAAAACAGCGTTAGGACCATGGGTTCATGGAAATCAGACGAGAAGGCAAGTAATTGTGACATGACTCAGAATAGGATATACCTACAAGGATTACCCATCAATACCTAGTACCTCGAGAAGAAGAACCACAGTGTAAAATTTGTGAAATGCCACTTAGAGTAAAATATTTCATAACGAAATGTCCAATGTTCCAAATAGAAAGAAACAACTACAATATACCTCAAGATTTGAAAGAAACTCTAAGACGACAACAAGTGGAGAAAATTATTTGCTTTTCAACTCTAAAGCATTTAATCGTCTTAACCACTCTATAGTTCTGACAAAACTGAAGTAACTGGGTTTTGCCTCTAGTATGGTCACTCTGCTTGGAAATTATCAGCTGAACCATCCTCAATGTGTCATACTCAATAACAAAAAATCGAATTTCCTTAAAATAAATAATGAGGACCCTCAAGGCTCGATTTTACGTCCACTTCTCTTCATTTTATATACTTCTCAATTCTCACACTGCCTTGTTCTCTCCTTCATGCATTGTTACGCCGACGATACACAGTTGTATTTTTAATTCGATGAAAATCCACTCAACATTGCGGTTGAATAAATAAGTTATGATCTAAATCTTGTGCCATGCTCTTCGATAAGCCAAATGCAAAGAACATTTCCATAGATGTGGTTCAATTACCAAAAAGTGACGTCACGAAAACTTTCGGCCTTTATTTCTATAATTTTCTGCGTTTCACTACACATGTTCCTCAAATTCTTAGGAAGGGTTATATGAATCTAAAATTAGTACACTCGAGTAAAAATCTTTTGAACAAAAAAAAATTAAATATTACTCTACGACGCACTGGTACTGTCTCATGCCAACTATGCTGATACTGTTTATAGTCCTGAACTCTTGAAATCTGACAGGCAGAAACTTCAAAAACTGCAGAATTCATGCATAAGACTTGTAAAGGCGTAAGATGACATGAACATGAGTTTCAATACTTAGAACAACTCGAGTGGCTGAACATGGATGCTAGGCGCACACTGCATTCTGCTAGTTTATTCCAAAAGATCATATCCACTGGTAAACCTGCCTACCTATTCACGAAACTGTCCTTTAGAAACGATAAACATAATCTTAATTTAAGATTTGAAGACTTTTTGACTGCACCTAAACATAAAACTTCTCTTTTTCGAAGATCTTTCTCTTATAACATTGCACGCTCATATAATCGACTACCCATTGAATTGAAATCCCTACCACCACTTAGTTTCAACAGAAATCTGAAGAAATTTATGCTACAATCCGGTTCTCTTCTTATATAACATTAATCAGTTGACACCTATATATAATGTTTCTACCATAAATATGTCGAAATCATTAAATTCATCATTATGTTTGTGACATGATTTTTCACATATAAAACATTGAATTCTCATTTATTCGTTTTTGCCTCTGTTTTCTGATTTTCATTCTATTCCTTTTGCTTCTCTCCCTTTTTTTTTATTTTTTACCAATTTCAATTACAAATAATATGTATTGATATATAAGTTATCTTTCACTGGTTGGATGGAAGAGCAATTTATCCCCGATTTATCATGCTCAGATGTTGAATTCTGTCATTTGTTAGGTTAGATTAGTATCTCCTATACTGAGTAACCTTTCAATAAAATCATTTATCATTATTATTATCATTATATACATACTCCGCCGCTAATAACCATCAAGTTTATACGGCTGATTATAAATAAAAAAACCAAATCACTACATAACAGGATTTTCAGGAAAAAATTAACTACGACAAATCCGGCCGAAGCGATTATCAATTTCGATCTCACAAACAACATTCCCCGATTGAAAACACCCCGCGTTTGGCAATCAGGTACTATTCCTGCAGACATTATCGGCCATTATGTCTTTTTCCGGATTTCGTCGCAGCAACCGAATCCAAAATCATTAGAATTTATTCCGTCAGCACATTCGGCGATTCGAATATTGCAATGCTACGCGATATAAATTTTTTGCTGTCATTCCGTTTCCGTCGAAACAATGAGCTTCCCCCGCGTGCGCTATCTCGATGTAAACAAGCACCAAGGGGCTGCCTGCCTGCTTCGGATCTGAATTTCGCTCTGGAGTTGCTGACATAAAAGACATAAATGAGTCTGGCATGTGTAACACGGCTGACGTGTCTCACGCTTTCGCGATCATCGCCATATATTGTTAATACTATTCGAAGGTCCTAATTTTTGAATCGCAGAGTTCCAAAGTTTATATGAATGTAGCATCACTTTTTTCAGTTGAGAAAATCCCAATTTCCGTTGTTGCAGGAACATAACATAGCTTGTATTATATTTAACACATGAGCTGAATAGTCCCAGGCTTCAGAAGAAAAACCTGTTTTTTGTCGAAAAGTGGCTTTATTTATCAACGTTATCTCCATCAAGAGCCACACAATCAATCCAGTGCCGCTCTAGCATTTCAATACCACTTTTGAGGAACGATTTATCTTTTGCCCCAAAATAGGCCTCAGTTTCAGCAATAACCTCTTCATTCGAGCAAAATTTTTTTAGGTCTGTGAACAGCCAACATTTTTTCCTCTACCATATGCGGTCGTTTTCTTTGAATTTTTGGCCTCCAAATGCTAAATAACACTTTTGATGGTATTTCCCTTCTCGAATTGGTTGATGGATATGTCACCACGTACATCCCAAAATATTGGGGCCATAACCTGTCCAGCCGATTGTTGTGCTTTCAGGCGCTTTGGAAGGGGTCCACTAGTTATGGTAAAATGACAATCGTTTGCATTCCGGAGTGAATGATGGATTCATGTTTCATCCATTGAATCATATCGACGCAAAAATTTTGGTTCGTCATATTCAAACATGGTCAAACACTGCTCAGAATCATCAAGACGTTCTTGTTGCTGCTTTCTCATAGTCAAATGATATTGCAATATATGGAAATATGTGATGGAAATTTCAAAAATGATGTTTTATCCTTCTAACATCATAGACAATATGTATTGAAAACATTCATTATGAAATAGAATCAGATATCATTCACAAGAACGCTAACAATATAGTATATTTCAATTTCACAGAAATGAAGAGTTTTCAAAAAAAAAAACGTATTTTCATCAGGTTCATAAAAATGATCCAACATGGAGCGTTTCAATAAGACCCCAAGTATTACTGAATATTTCAGTTACAAAAAAAATGTATTTATGATTAATGGAAAATGTCGTTGAGGTAACGATCATATATCCATCATTTATAAATCACTTGCATGATCGTCTCACCATGAACGCAACTGGTCTAACTGAAATCAACTCATGAAATCCAGTATTTGATAGATATTTTGTGAATAATCAAAATAATCGCTGAATGAGTTGCGGAGGATCACAGACGTGGTTCTTGGAACTGAATGCTTTGGTTTAGAATATTGGTTTATATTGAAATATTGGTTAACGGTTAATCAAATTGAAACATTTGCGGGATTACCGAAAGAAAATTTGAGACCACGAGAAAAAGCAGAAACATGCATAAATGCAGAAAATAGAAGTTTTCAAAATCTTGTTTGATTTTTTTCCAACGTGCAGATTGATTTCAAGTTAGCATCTTGAAATGTATTCGGAATATTTGAAATTCATAATTTTGATGCAATATCTTCGAAAGTCACCACAATAGTTTCCATCCAAGATGTAAGTAAATGAACTTTATATTACATTTTAATGAAAAAAAATCAAAGAACCAGATATGTCACAAAAAAAATTATTGTTTGTTATTGTTTGTTTGTTATTGTGTTATTTTTTTTAATGTTTAAAGGCGTCGACTACGAGGTCATTGGCCTTTTACTATTGGTTTGTTTAACAATTGCTGTCATCTTCAAATTTTTGAGTA
>WOGP01006423.1:0-12396 GCA_015342065.1 Leptinotarsa undecemlineata | reverse complement strand
TTTTTTTTTGTAATAATTTACACATAACTGCTGACCTAAAAGGCGAAGTTCAGTAGCCCACTACGTATAACCTAGTGAGGTCCTGCTCTACCACTTAACCTTTAAATAGATTTTTAACTTTTGAATAGATTTTTAAAAGAAACAAAAACTATTTGAACCGTCATCATAATCATTCGATTGAATTATTAGAAAACTTATTGTCTCCCGAATATCTTTCCAGGGTCATAATGAACTACGCAATATTGAACTCAATGTTTCCAAAAATTAAATTACTTTCCAAGGAAATAAGAGATAAGGTTAATATCATATTTGTTTAATGCCTCATTAGTTTTTTCATTATCGTGTTGGCTTTGATTTTCATTTGGTTACGATGTCATTGTAATCCAATTTTTTCGTGAAATAACCCAATTTAATTCCGGCACCCTCGTGTTTACAATTTTAATGATATTATCTCGCTTGGCTCGAATAATTTCTGGAGATTGACGAAAAAAATATTCGAATCGTATATGAGCCATAATTGTAATTACTTTTTTAAACTTACATTGTCGAGATGAAATGTGGCAATTATGTTTGAACATTACACAAACAGGCATTGCTTTGCATTGCAAAAAGCGGAAACATCGTTAAGTCTATGAATTTATCGTTAGTCCTTTGCTCGCACAAGTTTTTACTTCTGAGGGTTGTCGTTCGTAGGGGTGCGACAGCTGGTTAACGGGGAGAATAGATTTTCAACAGATTTGTTTTAAATCGGAAAAACCCTGAAGAAAAATCACAATGAAACAAAAGCAACAATTGAAAATTAAACAATGAAAACAAATGAAAAATTTAAAGATTTCAGGAGCTAAGTTACTTCACGACGTTTCGATTGTTAGTATGCACCATCATCTTATTCCTCCGAGAGATGACTATTTATGGGTCATTCGAGTGCTTTCACCTATTCCCTCTTCTCCCTCTCCACATCACCAATTTATAGGGAGCTAGCCATTTGATGGGAATTAACCATTTGGCGGAAGTTAGCCGTTTTCCGCTTGATTATGGGTTTCCATATGTTGCGTATTTCTACGGTAGTTTGGCTGAATGCGTTATCGGACAACATATATGCGGCTTAATTGAATTTCCTACTAAACCAGTATTCCCCTGTGTGGATGATCTCAACTTGGGACCCAGTTCTTCTTACCCTTTCCGACAATCCTCTGAGGGAAGTGCAAGTACTGGTTGTGATGGTTTCTCTTTCTTGCGAAGTTCTTGCTGTTTTTTAGCCAAAGTGTGTTCCATCATCTCTTTGGAGTAACCATTTCGTTGAAGATCATTTTTGATGATACCTAGTTCTTTCTCGAGACCTTCCTCTGTATTACAGATCCCGAAAGCACGGTCTACTAGGGTCGATTGATCTTCGTTGGAATCGTGATTCAGATACTGTCCTGTGTGAGTGGGTTTTCGATATACAGATGTTTCTCACTTAGTGTCGGTCCTCTTCACCAATACCTCTAAGAATAGCAAATTTTATGTGGTTTTCTTTCTCCATTATGAAAGCCACGGAAGGTCTTACGTTGTTGATGTGCTCCAGGAAGGTGTCTAGTTCCGTATTCTCATTGTTCCAAATTATGAAGGTTTCGAGGGAATTCGATAGTATAGACTTGCCGTGGTTCAAGTTAAGTGGGAAATACTTAGACCGCTTATGAAAGAAAACAGAAAAAACATAAACCAGATCGAGATGAGAAGAGTTCTATAAAAATGTTGGGCGATTATAAAAATGAAGAAGGCCCAGAGAAGATAGAAAACATGTTATGGACGAATAGTGAGAATTACCACTCGCTTTGGATGCAATGAAACTTCAAATTTTGGAATAGATAATTATTTTCACACACTGTATTGTTCTTTATCTGTGTTCATGTTTATGTACTATGCAGTTGTTATTACGATTATCTTGTCAATAATGAAGTGAAATGATTTCGCAAAACCCAGAAATACGTTGACATTTAGTTTTCTTCAACAAAAAAAAACATGAGTGAAACATAAGCATTACTTACTTTATGTTCCATAAATCAACAAAGAATCACTGAATTTACTGAAAACCAGCAAGCTGTGAGCTTGGGCTATGATCTTTCAATCTAATTTGATTTTCGTAATTAATAAGGGACTAAACAAAAATTAGAACTGCCAATAGCAACCTGCCTCTCTTTCATCATTGTATTTTGATAAACTTCGAAATCAGTCAATAATAACAAAAGTGCAAAATAAACAGTGGAATGAATGTACGCTAAAAAATCTCATCAAATGTTCAAAGCGAAAACATAAAATGTATGCATTAATGTCAATATCCACCAGTTGAAGCGACCAACCAAGTTATGTATATTGTATTGATTGCCAGGATTTAACGGCACAAATGCAAATTTGAACATTACGGCAAATTAAAATTCACTATCACAGTGTACATTTACTTTTTAATTTAACAGTTGCATTGGAATATTACAGTATAAGCCAGTAATGATAAAATATTGTAAAATTGAAAACTCTTCAGAACGACCTGATGACACAAAAAACGAAACGATGACGATAGATTGACAACTACCGTCAAATATGAGCAGGTACATGAATATTTCACAAGAGGAAAAAGTGATATAAGACTGCCAAAGATCTTAGAACAACTAAGATCAAACAATCATCTCTGTATCTATCGATAACATTTTTTAACGCTCTTCCTAAGAATCTGAAAAACGAAACGTTGAGTTTGGGCAGCTTCAAAAAGAAAGTAAAGAGTATTCTGATCGAGGAATGTTTCTACTCCTTTGAAGAGTATTTCAATTACTTTTCATATCCGATACCCTATTTGTAATCAAGTAACTGAATTTATGTATTTATGAAGTATACAAAGCTATACATATTTGTGTTTGAATATCTTTTTATTGTCTGACAAATGGTGTTGATTGTTATTGATTTTAAATAATTTAATTATTCACTTGTCGACTGAATTCCATGAATGATACAATTCTCTCTCATACAACGTACGTTTACTCAGGGTCACTTTCATTAATTTTTTTTTTCGAATACGGACCTGTTTTCTCATAACACAGCAACATATACTCAAGTGCATACGTGTTTGAATTAAATATAGCTTGTCACAATCGAGGAGTTATTCAGAAGTGAGTTTTTGAAACAAAATCCTAAACGTTGATCATCTGAAAGCAGCTGAATGAAGAAGCTGAGAATTTTTTCTATTCGTTAGTTATTAACTGATTTGACTTTTCAATAGTTATTATTACGCAGTTAGTTTTCAGGGAGAACTCTTTACACTCTATTACACTTCAGCAAATTTTTTGCGGAGTTGGTTTGTTCATTTCTCAAAGAGTGAAAGGTTATACGTTCAAAAGTTAGTGAGGAGCATTGACTTCATCACAAAAAAATATGTTTGAATATCATATCACTTACTTTATGTCCAAGATTCCCCTCCTCTGCTCGTGAATAATTATTTGCCCATAGAAAATTGTCAAATTTGTCATCACAGAACAATCTTGTTCCTCTACAAAATTGTTCAAAAATAGGGTTACACGAACCAGAAATATAAATGAAATTCTTTCCATTCCTAGATTTTGTTAGTATATAATTCGAATTGGCCTTATCGAATTCGTGAATCATGAATCATGAATTTATATTGTATGATTTTTTGACAATAATATTTCCGCTCTATACAGTGCACATCAGAAATTTTACCGCCCCTCCCCTTATCTAACTCGTTACTGGGCTCGTATTAGGACAATCGCTGAGAAAAGTCAATTTTTGATTTCTACAATGTACATTTGAATATTTAAGTACGAACACTTCACCCCTAATTTCATCCCTCACTGGAGGGGGGCAACTCTTTCGATAAATTTAAATAGCATGAGGTGGTGAGTGATATCTTATTTGATAGGGGGTTTCATTCTCCATTGAACCGTGGAAAGGAATTGAAATTTGCAACAATAATTCAATAGTTATGATTCTTCAAGAATAACGACAATTAACGTAGCGCAATCACCCTTTGAATTATTTTCCGTAGTTTGCGCTGGTCACGCACTATTCCCCGAATCCCCGATACATTCGGGAGGGCGCGTCAGCATTATCAACCAATGACTACTCCCCACACCGTGGGGTAAGTGATTATTGGGTCCGAAAATCATGTGCTCTGAGCAAACACAGTGAGCCAAGAATGACAGCCTTCTGCATCTCTGCGGCTAATATTTTCACCTTCGTGCGGCAATCCGGTATGATTTTAAGATTCAAAAGTAGATCATTGCTCCAAGGGTTCCAAAAATCAGAACAACCATCTTAACTGAGCGGTCTGGATAAAGTCTACGGAGTTTGAAGAGAAAATTTTTATATTTTAGCCGTTTTTTCTCCTCTTTTCGAACGGTATTCGTCTCGCCAGGAGTTGAAAACTCCACGACAAATATCGTCTTGCTTTGGTGGTCGAGAAGGAGTACATCAGGCTTATCAGTCTGTATGAGCCTGAGGGTGAGAAACAAATAGTTCCAATGAATTCAGCACTTCTTGTTCTCCGAAACGGATTAATCCTCGCCCAGTGCGTAGGGCTACACCGGTGTCTCGTTAATACCGTAAGAGAGCCGTAGATGGTAATATGCCACTCTCAGGGTCGCGTCGATGAATATAGGCCAAGACCGCATAATCTGGGCATGCTGATAGCAAGTACATTAGGGTCTCGAGCGCCTCGAGGCAGGCCCTGCACTTTGTGTCCGGAACATGCATACCCTTCACGCGACTGCGGTAGACTAAGGTGTGGAAGATACTATTCAAGCCATGATGAAACCCTCAGTTTCCACTTCAGCCTACTTGACCTGAGGAAAACGAAAGTCAGGCGCCTCGATAAGCCAAGGCCTTTAATGTTATTGAAGAAGACCCTACGCATTAGCGCATTCTTGTATTTCCGCAGTAGTGAAGTGATCTCTACGGCTTTTATACGAGCTTTTTCCTGAACGGGTTTCAACTCGGTGACAGAGTTGTGGTCACCTCGTTCAGTGTCGAAAACTGAGCCGAGTTTATCAGCTGCTTGGGCAGCTGCCCTAAAGAGAAATGCTCCAATTCCTGCTCTATCATAGTCACGAAACATGCAGAGAATGGGTTCCGAACTCATGACGACTTTACAGGCTACACCCAGTACCATTCTGTCTTGTATACACTCCAAACTCACGTCCACGGCCTCCCTGTTGTCGGGAAAGGTACAACCGTGGAACGGTCGATTATTATTATTATTATTAAATTCATTCCTTTATAATATTGGTTTTGGTTCAAACGTCTAGTGAGACGTATTTGTCATTTGCGTAGATCAAGATTATATTTTGTGACGAGTCCAATAAGTTATACATTCTGTACTCCTTTTTGTGATACTTTCAGTGACGAATGGAGTTCTATTCTATTCTATTTGTGGTAATAAAAATTTATTTGTTCTTATAATATATTTCTTGTATTTTTTTCCAATATAGAACATGGATACATATTTTCATCAAAGTCTAATATTCAGCAAATAATTAATGATTCATCCCCTTGTTCGACCTCAACCCAATTCACCCGAACTAATAATTCCAAATTATCGCCTGAACACTTTATTAATCTTGGCAATGATCTAACAAGCGTATCAAAAGTTTCCGGTGAACTCGCACCCCCTGGAAATATCCACACGTTCATTTCCGAACCAATTTCCTCATAAATGAAACACCCTAGAAAAATCTCACTTATATACTACAACTGCGGAAGCCATTCTCAACAGGGGTTGCTTGCTATCCTCTTTGATGTCATCAATAAAGTTGTTTGAAGTTTCTCAAACGCACACAATTACATGGGATTTTTTATCTGAAGAGATTGGTTTCCTTCCGGAAACTAGTATATTTATACTGGGCAAAGCCCCAATAAATGCCGACACGGGAAAATTTATAACCATGAAAATATTTTCCCACATACTGTCATGTATCAAAGCATAATAGGATCGGATATATAGGATAGTAGCAACAATTAGACATTTTTTCATCATTTTTCAATAATAAATGTGTGAAAGTGTGAATCAAAAACAAATAACAAGAGCAAATTATCAACATCGTTGAAAATATCAACATCGTTGAAAATATCAACATTGAACATTACAATATTCATATGAAATCATGGATTTTGAATCATAAATACACCGACAAACTTCAGCTGTTTCACTAGAATCAATAATTTACCTGATTGAGTTTTGGGAGTACCTAATGTTATATTTGAATTTAACAGAATAACTGATCAAACTACCGTGTATTTCATAATAATATATAGTTTACGGATCTTGTTACTATTTTCACGTTTTGCTGGATTTAACAATAATCGACTACACTGTACAATGGAACTCGATTTAACTCGCTGCTCCACTGGCAATATAACACATACATTTCAACCTAAAATTCAAATGTCTATGGCCTCATTGAATTATGCCGTACCGCTTTTTCGAGTAGATTTACTCAATCTGCGTGTTGGTGGTGTTTATGTATAGTAATGAAAGAATCTTGAAGCCGATAGGAAAGTCGCTAGAGGTATCTCGAAGCGAGGCGACATCGAGAGCAATCGCGTAGCGCATGTCGAGTTGAGCGAGATCTTGGCCAAGTCACAATCGATTAATGGCGAACAGCGGCAGCCGGTGTTATTTTTTTTTCTATGGATGATTCACAGCAATATTTTGCATCACAAGCAAGTGAAAAAACACAATTGAATTTTCATATGTTCTTTCTCGTCCTTTAACTGTCAGCGTAATACTATCTGATTGAAACCAGTCATTAGATCTTGAATTATGAAACTATAATATAATGATGATATCGAAGTTATTGATTATCTTTCTATCCCGCCATCATATGTAATGAATTGTCAAGTTTTGTTGTTTGCAGACGATAGATCATGTTGATGACATCAAAATGATGTCATTCCAAGTTTATCAAATTCATATCCTGATCCAGGAAACCTTTAAATTCCAGTAAATACGATATGGTTTCAGCAGGTTGCAGCACCACTATATTACCAAGTTAATGTCCGGCAATACCTCGATGCAACATTCCACAATCGGTGGATAGGGAGGCGAGGATCGATTGAATGGCCGGCGCGATTACCTGATCTTTCGTCATTAGATTTATGGGAATATGTGAAGAGCATTGTGTACAAAACTAAACCTTTGGATTTGAATGACTTAAAAAAACAAATAACGCCTGCGATTAGGTCGGTGACGCCTGATATGTTAAATAATGTTAGAATACAGTTTTATTTGAAATTAGGATGTTGTCAAGACGTTCGGGGTGAACATTTTGAACATAAACTTCGTTAACGTTCTAAATTCTCTCTCGTATTATACATACCATTACGTTTTACATTACATTTTAGTTTTTGAGTGTGTTTTATCGAATTTTGAATGAAGAATTTAGAGAACTTTCAAACAGTATATCACAAACATATAGTTCCCACATAAAAAATGATGGGTTGTACCTGTCATTCGAAGGGGGTTGAAGGTAGAGGTAGCATTTCACGTTGAGGAATGTCAAATTATGATTTACATTTGACGGGTTTCGGGATTTTTTTTAATATGTACAAAATAATGTAATCATTCCATTTGGCTTTTACACCCTGTATATGTACTGCATAATTCAGATTTCATCTATACCAAATGATGAAAACATTATTGAATGTCGATTTCCTTTATTCCAAATTGTTCGTCATATGCGAGTAATGCTTGAAATGTGAGACACATAGCTCAGAGAATCAGGACCTCGGCTAGGAGACTTCAAGCTATCTAAGTTTGATTGAAGTTTGCTGCTGGCAATGATTTCATAAAATGTATAGCACCAATAGATATTCCTTAGTGAAACTTCGCCTCATCGATTCTGCTTTGTGCCTGCAGAATTTATGAATTTAATTAATTTTTGAATTTTCTCTCCTCTGTATAGACAACCATAAATTATTGGTATGCAATATCATGCAATATCGCGGTCTGAATACTTCCTTTCGAAACTCTCCTATTGATAATTTCCATGGAAACTATTTGTAGTGAAATCACATTTCATGAGAATGAAAATTGATGGAGTGGAATAGTTTCATTGATATCTTGACATGAATCTCAACAGAAAAAGTACTTAATGGATGTGAAAATGAATGTCATCAATTTTACGTCTAGACATCGTCAACTTTATATACTGGTACTATAAACAGAAATGAATCTCAAGGTTGAACAATGAAACGAAAAAAATTTATGGAGAAGTGGAATTAATATTTCAAGTTACACATCAAATATGATGTATTTTTATTACATTGTGCGGTAGAGGGGTATCAGCGACGAATGCAGATCCGTACTTACATTGGGTTTGAATACAAATAGAGAATCGTAGAACAGTTATGGATTCAATCTTAACAAAAATCATATCAACACAATAACATCTTTATTCGAAGTTTACCGATACATATCAATAATAAACGGTGAAAATTAGTTTCATATTCGATATATTATTGAATATTCACTTGAACAAATGTAAAGCTCAATTTTTCTTTATAAAAATTATTATAAAACTGTCTTTCTTTTTTTTAAATAAGTTTGTTTTGCTATGAAATGAAAACTGATATATATCTATTTGTCAGAAATAGCTCTTATCAATTCTGATATGTGGTTTGTTTCAGAAAAGTTATCCGATTGATCAATTAACATTTACAAACTTTTCAAGAATCTGAAGAAATATTTGAATATTTCGAATTTTTTTCTCCACATAACTTCAAATGATATTTGATAATTTTTCACACAATTTTAACAAACTTTCAGAATGATGAACTGAATCACTTCTTGCCCTTGAATGTTTACTGCAACTCTCACTATATAGATAATAACTTGCTTGCCAACTTCAGAGAAATTATGTGATGTGAACTACACGAATAATGAATCACGACACGCTACGATTCATCTTACCGAAAGTTTACCGTACTTCAATCATCACTCGGTTAATTGAGTGTTATTCCCTAGTTTCTACTGCCCTGCTTGAAATGAAGTCAACACTGTGATGAAAACAAAAAAGTGTGAAACTGTGAAGGAAATAAATATTGTGTAAATCACAACGAATGGTTTTTTTGAGTCCGATGTCTTTAATACCGAAGTTGAAATCGTTACATTTTAGTTATAGAAGTTTAATCCTCTTCCTACTGACAGATTGATCTGATATTTGGTACACACATTACTTTTGATGATAATACAATTCAATAAATTATATATAATTTTGAATTCAAGATAGTTGCAAGATCAAAATGGCGGATTACATATTTTTTAATAAATTGATGGATGTAGCCGTTACTACGTGGTAGGAGATCATAATGAAAAGAGAAATGAAAATTTCAATGTTTTTTACCACTTTTAATTGTAACTAACGTTACAGCAGTTTCGACCTATATGGACATTCTCAAACTTATACAGTTTATTGTATACATACATTGTATTGTATACAATACAGTTTATTGTATAAGTTTGAGAATGTCCATGTAGAACGAAACTGCAGTAACGTTAGTTAAAATTGAAAGTGGTAAAAAACAGAAATTTTTCATTACATATTTTTTCCAAATAACCTCAATATGGGTATTGAATAATAGGGCTTGACTGGCTGAATTGTAGTTTTATTCGAAAAAGATGCAAATTCAGGATAATCGCAGCTACAAAATGACGGATTACACATTTTTGACAACTACCTCAATATGGATGTCAAATGATAGGGCTCGACTAGTTGAATAGTTGCACACTTGGAAAAAGATGCAAATTCAAGATGATCGCAGCTACAAAATGGCGGATTACACATTTTTGACAACTACCTCAGTATGGGTGTCAAATGATAGGGCTTGACTAGTGAAACAGTTGTACACTTTGAAACAGATGCACATTCAAGATGATCGCAGCTACAAAATTTCGGATTACACATTTTTGACAACTACCTCAATATGGCTGTCAAATGATAGGGCTTGACTAGTATAACATTTGTACACTTTGAAAAAGATGCAAAATCAAGATGATCGCAGCTACAAATTGGCAGATTACATATTTTTGAAAACTACCTCAATATGGGTGTTGCAGGATTGACTAGCAGAAGAGTTGTACACTTTGAAAAAGATGCAAATGCAAGATGACCGCAGCTACAAAATTTCGTATCACACATTTCTGACAACTACCTTGTACATTTTGAAATAGATGCACATTCAAGATGACCGCAGTTAGAAAATGTCGGATTACATATTTTTGACAACTACCTCAATATGGGTGTCAAATGATAGGGCTTGATTAGTAGGACGGGAGTACACTTTGAAAAAAATGCAAATGCAAGATGACCACAACTACAAAATGGTGGATTACACATTTTTGACAGCTACTTCGAAATGGGTGTCAAATGAAAGAGCTTGACTAATAGAACAGTTGTACACTTTGAAAAAGATGTAAATTCAAGGTAACCGCAGCTACTAAATTTCGGATTACACATTTTTGACAACTACCTCAATATGGGTGTCAAATGCCATAGTCTGCTATTCAGGATTTGCTGGAGAAACCAGCGAGAAGAAACCAGCACATCAGGAATAGCAGAGCATGTTTGGACTCTTCAACATAACATCAAGTGAGCTCAACCTGAAATGATCCACAGGGAAGAACACTGGTTTAGGAGAAAATTTAAAGAAGGTGGAAGGTGGAAGCACTCAAATGACACATAAATAGTCAGATTTCGGCAGAATAATTGCATTTATCACCCGAAGACGATTGTGGATACTTACAATCGAAACGTCGTGTAGTAACTTGGTTTGAAATTTTAAATTTTTTTTTTTCACTTCTTGTTAATAATTTTCATCTCGTATTGATAGTTCAATTTTTTATTTAGATTTTTGTTGTTGCTTGTATTTCATTTCATTGTTATTATAGTTTTTTGCTCAATATAATTATTATTTTTCAGCACCTTTTTAATCAAATCTTTTTAATATTTTACAGATTCTTTCAGGAAATTCATGTCAATTTGACAATGGGAGTCCGAACTAATGAAGTGCACCATGAAACAATGTCAACCACCTTCAAACAAATACAGTATTGTTAGTCACAAATACAAGTGATAATAAAATATAGAAAGTTTTGTTTCTCAATTTTCATTTTATTATTATTCTATATATTCACCTAGCAACTAGTCACTAAAACTTATTGGAAAATATAATAAGATATTTTTTATGTTCATCAGGTTTTTATGTTCAATCCGAAATGTTGATATTTCAAAGTGCTACAGTGATCATATTAAGATCACAAAACTCTCACGGAATCAAAAACACCGCTTTGCCACATCTCCATATTCCAGAAAGAAACAATATATTATCGTATCTTGACTGATACATATTATCCGATCTGTCCTCACGTTTTCACGTAGTTCTTCAAAAGAATTGAATAGCTCGCTCAGAACGACATCTTTCTGCATCATTCGTTCCCTCTGTTCGTTCATAGTTCATTAAGTTTTCCATCTCTTCTTTATCAATCTATGACTATCGATTCGTTGCCGCTTCATAACTTTCGCATTATGTTTTAAACGTAATAGTCGTCAGTACAGGAGTGTACTGGGAAATTCGGGGGGATCATAATCATTATCAGATTGAGTTGTCACACCGTTGATTGATCTATAGCAGCAAATACTTATGCTCGGCTTGATGAGTGGTTGGAATATTTTTCGATGTTTTGGAATTGAAGGGTCTTGAAGAAGTGTGTGTTGAGGTTGTACAAACGATTTGTGGGTGGAGGATAGTGTGATTACTTTACTGACAAAATGTTACTTTTTCACGTTTGAAATTACCAAGTTACGTCTTTGCCAATTTTTTGACATTTGGAGAAACTTTTCACTGACAAAGTTCGGGATTCCATTGTCTAATATATAAAATGATTTGAAATCCCTGAAACAACTAAAAAGAAGAATTAAAAATAAATAGCTGTAGATAACAATTATATTAAGCATAAACAAAAAAAACCTGAGATGAAATGATAGCGAAATAAAAAACAAGTGAAAATCAAACAATTCAACAAAACATAAGGAAATACAAAATGAAATTAAAGATAATATGGATAATATAGGATGGATTGAAAATTACATGACAGATAGAACTGTCTTGGTCAAAGTGTGGGTCACTCTTTTTCTTCGCACAGACAAGTCACAAGTGGAGTTCCCAGGGACCAGTTCGTGGCCCGCTCTTCACATAAAGTCCAGCAATTCGTTTAATGATACTAAACTGTATGGAAATTCCTTAGTCGAACATCATTGCCTTCAAGAAGACCTCAACTCGATTAGTCAGTGGTGCAAGGATTGGCTTCTACCTCTTAACGTCGACAAATGCGTCGTACCTCATCAAAGAAAG
>WOGP01006422.1:0-12396 GCA_015342065.1 Leptinotarsa undecemlineata | reverse complement strand
TCATTTTCGGAATTTCAGGAGCATGCAGGTGTGACGAGCTCCTTAAAATGGCCACTACAGATATTGAAGATGAAGGTTCAATATCAATAGTATCTAAATATACCAAATTCTAAAACAAATATTCAGAGAACGTTTGTAATCAATGCTTCACTGGAGAATGGCCCTAATTATATTGATATTTATAGAAAATATATATCGTTACGCCCTAAAATAGATCAGACACGTTTATTTGTCAGCTATAGAGCAGGAAAATGTATCAACCAAATGGTTGGGAAAAATACTGTAGCTAAAATTACTACAAAAATTGCAAAATTTTTAAAACTGCCTAATGCCATAAATTATACCGGGCATAGTTTCAGAAGAACCTCGGCAAGTTTAGTTGCAAATTCTGGAGGAGACATTCTTACTTTAAAGCAACACGGAGGTTAGAATTCTACAAATATCGATGAAGGATATGTGCAGATCTCTTGCAAAAAAGCGAAAAATTTCGAACCTAATTATGGAAGTCACTAAAGTTAATGAAACTGATTGTAATCAACCAAGTACGAGTATTTCCGAGGGATACCAGCTGTATAATAATATAGTTAGTGAAAATATCACGAAAACTGCGTTGGATCTAGCTCTCAGTTCTAGTGGTATTCAAATAACCACTGCTCAAAACTGCACGTTTTACATCACTATAAATAATTACTCTAGCAGAAATTAAAAATATGTAGGATGCAAGTATGAAAATACCGTCCCTATGAGTTATACTGTACCTACTTCTCAGTTTTAGTTCTTTAATAAATTTTGTTTGTAAGTTTCATAAATACATTATTTTTTGGTAGTTTCATAAATAAATTATTTAAAAATTTGAGGTAGGCGGAAAAATCATATGTATAACATGGGAGTAAAGTGAGTTTTCCTCCCTTGAATGAATACTTCATTCACTTCATTCTCGGGAGGAAAAATAACACTTTCCTCCCTTGTTATACAAATAGCAAGTTAGTGACGAATGTACTTTTTTTCAACAGCAATGTTCACAGTCAAAATTGCCGTTATTGGAGTGACACTAACCCTCTGCATTGCATATTATTTTAATGTGATATCTATATATAATTTTTCTATAAATTGATGGATGTATCCGTGACTATGTGGTGGGAATTCATAATGAAGAAAAGAGAATTGAAACTTTCTATGTCTTTTACCACTTTTATTTGTAACTAACGTTACTGCAGTTTGCCCTATAAGGACATTTTCAAACTTATACCTAAAGTATAAGTGTAAATCTCCTTATCTTCATTATAATTTTTCTCCTGCATTTTTTGTTTATACTGAAAGAAACTTAATTCTTTTATTTTATTCATCATAATCTACGGCATATTATTATGATATAACCCACATTTATCCTTCTGTGGGAACTCTATATTTTATTGTATATGTATTTCAAATTGAATGGCAAATAAATACTATTTATTTTATATTAAAATTAATACAACAGTCCAACAAACAGTATTTTTTACAAGTTTTCAATAATAATATTATTTTGCAAATAACTGTTGAACTTGATAAATATGTGCGGTATACCTTAATGTAGATGAATCACATCCGGTACACATAAATATTATTAGCAATGCAGCAATTAATCATTTTTGGCTATGATTCCGTTTGTGAAAAAGCAAGTTTGTCATTTACGATACAGTTTGTCATTTCCAAAAAGCAGGTGTAATATTTGTTTTGGATAATAATCTACAAATCGAGAGGATTTCCCCATACGTAATACCTCTCTGAGAAAAGATACCCCAGACTGAGTGGTGCGATGGGAATTTCAGATTATCTCAATATTTCTATAGGATTTGAATGAATAATCCACTTAAGATATTTACCGTCTTATTGTAGTCGATTCCGATATATTTGTTCGAACTCTGATATCTACTAAATTCATGCTAATCAATTTGTTCGATTGATTTTTTCAAAGACAAAACACAAGTACTACAGGAAAATCCTTAAATCGCTCTTAGAGCGGTGCCTGAGAAAGTAGTGATTCACATTGAATTTGAATCGCTGACGATCATATATTTTGTAGAAACTCATATTGAATATACATTGAATAAGATTTTTATTTGTTACGACCTGTTTCAGTTAAACATAACCCAAACAGGCCGTAACGAATAAAACACAAAAGTTGTTTTCTTTGTATCATTGGAATGGAAGTAATTCTTTAGTAGAACATACGTTATTCTATTTTATTAACCATATGTTATTTTTTTATAAAAAAAATTGGGGGACGGCGATAAAACAAATTTGTTTCAGATATTCAAATGACATTTTGAAAGTTATGAAATTCCGATGAGTTCGGAGATATCTGAAAGGAACTGTTATTCATTGATTTCATCTTTGATTTTCTTCTCTCGTTATTAAAGAATATATTAAAAAAAGAAAAACACTTTCTCATTGCTATACCGATTGGCGTTTACAGATTTTAATTCCGAGGTTTTTTCTCCAAGAAACTATCACAAATGTTGATTTTTTACATGAATTAGAAAAAAGACCCACACAATTAAAGTCAGCCTTTTTGGCAACTCTACTAATGTATCGCACATAATCGGAATTTTGTAAATTTAAAACGTCATGTATCTCTTGGTTCGACGAATAATAAGGAAGTCATATGCGGTGATTTAATACAAAAGACTTTTTCTTTAGCTTATGGTTATGTCCCACATGGTTAGGTAGAGTATTTATAATCAGTAACATTAAAATGTGTGATTTGTAAAAATATACTCCACCCAACCATGTGGGACATAACCGTAAGCTAAAGAAAAAGCATTTTGTGTTAAATCACCACGTATGACTTCGTTATTATTCAATTATTCAACCTAAGTTTATTTAATAATTTTTATAATGTAAGTATTACTTTGTCAAAATCACTAAGTGTTCCATATTCTTTTTCTTTGTAGCTGTTTCTTGTTTAACTGAAGATGGGTGGCTCACTGTACTCGAAACATGTCTAATTGCCATTAATTTCTGATTTACAAATATATATGTACAAATTTCGTGGAGACGAAATATTACTCCCACAAGACGATGAAATGATGTATTTTGATGAATCAATGATAGTTTACTTATGTATTCTATCAAACTTCTGAAATTTATGGGAGAATCACTCGAGAGCTAGTTTTTTTTTGGGTATAAAGAAATTAATATCTCGAAAACGGTTCGTTTTTGTTATAGGGTGTATTACATAAACTCACGTTTGCCAATTCTAAGAATATGAAACCAATTTATTTTTGACTAATTGACGATCATCGCGATGTACCCTGTATATATTTTTTTCCCTTATATACCATTATAAAAATAATTTGAATTTACTTTTTGAGCAGACAAAAGCTGACGATATGAATATTGTCACTGAAATACAGATGAATGAAAAGTAGGTACTGTCAAGTGGTCCATAATATATTTATATTGACAAAATATTTTTCTCACCAGAAAGGGTAGATACCTTTCTAGTTCATCTGAGAATCATAATTCTGTTAGACTCATCTGGTTTAGGCACAACAGTAATCACCTTACTGCAGTAAATACCACTAAATTCCACATGCTGGATTCACCATGAACCCAATAAATACCCTTAAAAATCCACCAAATGTTGACCATACCAATCGTCACGGCAAATTGTCCGATCACGTACCTTTAAATTTACCATAGCGAATAGATTTCATCAGGTACTTATCTGGAAGTCTAACTAGCAATTTGCTCGCCAGATGTAAGTAACTAGGAATGCCCATCTGAAAAAATGCATCTGTTCCAAAAAGGTGTTTTGTCACGTTGAGTTGCGTTATTCGATAGCTCCGTTCTAAAACCAAACGTTCGGTAATGATATATGTTTAAAAGCTCGTTGCTCGGGGGGAAGTCAAAGCGTTTCGGTGATAATTATTATTATTTCGCGGCGTTCGATGGAGTAAGATATTATGGTGGTACTCGTTGAGATTGCTAATCACAGTGGAAATGATACTTGATAGTAAACGGTTTTTTCCTATTGTGGAGGCCGATTTCGTCTGGCATTTTTATAAGGTTCTCACTGTACGTTGTTTGACTGACTTTTGAAATTGAGTTCTCATACTTTCGTTTGTTTGATTTGAGCGATTACTGAGGTTACTTTTGAAAGAACACCCTCCATTATAATATATCTTTAGCTGAAAAGGAGTTTGGTGGTTTCTCTTTTGCCTTTGATTTTTTGTTCGAAAATGAATAAATAGAAAGCCAAATCGTTTTTTTTTCTTTTATACCTTAGTTAAACAAAATAATTTTGAAATTTAATAAGTGCGAGTTGATGAAAATCTGAAATTGTAATGTTATGACGTTGTTAACAATGTTTCTCTTTGATTGATGTACAATAATCTCTTGAAGTTTTTTAGTTATAAAAAACATTATAATGATTTCTACACCAATATCTTATTCACCTACAAGTTAATAAAAAGTGGAGCTATCTTTGTTAATGACTTCATCTCACAATTTTGATAAAGAGAAATATGCAGCTGAGATATTCTTAATATATTTTTCCTACTTATTTGGCGCTAGTTTATGACAGAATGTTGCTATCAGAGGCAATATTGTTCAATTGAATGGTATGATAAAATACTTTGTCTCCACTCCACTTACTTAATGTATTGATATTAATGCGACCAAGGTTTCTGATTTTACATCATTCTCAAATATCTTAACACTACTCCAACACCAACACACTCTTAACACTAGTGTTAAGATACTTGATAATGGTGTAAAATCTGAAACTATGGTCGTATTAATATCAATATATTAAGTAAGTGGAAATTAGATGCAGTATTTTATCTATATCATTTAATTGAAGATGAATTTCCACAAAATAAATGAGTCATCAATATCACAAAGCAACATTCTTGATTAGATCATTCATTTCTTGAATATGACATATTTGTAAAATTAAATGCAAAGGAGTTATTACATCACATGGTTAGTTATCAAATCAGAAACGAGGGCATACCACAAGGCATAACTACCAGGCAAATAACTTTTCGAGCATGATGTTCTCCGAAAATGTTTGTTAGGGAATACCTCAGGGCCCAATCTGGGACCCCTCGTTTCATTATGGTTCTCAATGATTTGTATTCGGTACTTCAAGTAATCAGATTGCGTGTTGTCTTTTGCAAATCTTATTCAAGGAATAATTGGTTTTTAAATCGTATGTTGGGGTGAAAATATAAATAAAATTGAGTGTTTTTACTATACACTGACTAGACCTAAATTTAAGTTTGCTTCAATAATATGATCAAGACAAAGTTGAACAGAAAGTTGAGAAAATGCAAAAGAAATTTCTGAGATACATACATTTTAATAAATAATATCACACTAGAGCAGATTATGACACAGCACGAACATATGATTGTAGAATTGATATTGAAATTGTTTCTTTAGAAAATAGGCTTCACCTTTGCATCTTGGTTTTCTTCTACAGAATCATCAACAATAGAATAAATTCCCCTGAACTGATCAAATGTAATGTATCTCTTTGAAGAGCTTGAACATTAGGTATGTTTAATGTACCTTGATTGGTAACAACTATACTACGGCCCCTTTTCGTCTAGCGAACAACGTCATTGCAATTATCGATTTAAATTGGACTTTTTCACAAAAGAAAATTAGACGCATTTTCTTGAAGTACATCTCAGATATGACTGTATATGATGCTTTTATACGTGCCGTTTCTGCATTATGTGTGTTTCAATGATTAACAGTAAGTTAGATTTAACTTATCTTTTTTTTAAGGATAAAACGCAAGCACTACACAAAATTCTTCAGGGTCATCTTAGAGCGGTGCCTGTGCGAAATCCATTTGGAAAAACTTTCGTTTAAATGCAGTTTAAACCCAGGTTCTCAACGAAGCCGATTAATTTGTATGGTGAGTGGTCTTTCAGTTCTGCCACTCTGAAAACCTGTTTTGATTCCCAGCGGGGCGAGCACAAAGTATGTGCTCTGCTGCTGCCTTCCGATAGTCCGAGTCTCTGCATGTGATGATTCAGACGACACTGACTTGTGAGAAGGCCTGTCAGACGTCGTAGTTGATCCCTACTGTACTCCAATAACTGGTTGGTATCAAGCTCCAATGGGGGAAACACGCTTTGAAGTGAGTCAATCCTGGAAGATTCTGCCAGAAGTCCATAAATCTTCTCGTCATCCAGGTGTTCAATGTTTGTTTGGCAAAGCCTTAAGCGATGCCAATGAGAGGTTCGGGTCCGATGAAGTTGCTTGCAGCACCCTCCTTTTCAAGGGAGTCAGCAGCGTCATTGCCTTCCAGTCCAGTATGGTCAGTAATCTGTACCAGAGACAATCTGTTGAGTCTTTTCACTGAGGAGAGTGGTTTTTGGCAATTTGCTACCAATTGAGACATTGCCTGGTAGGAGCCAAGTGCTTTCAGCTCCGCTTGACTGTTCTCTCTTTACACAATTCAATAGTGTGAATTTCCGCTTGAAATGCAGTCGAATAGGTTCTTAGGCAGGTTGATATCTCTGTTCTGGGTCTGCGACTGAAAACACCTGCACCAGAACTGGAAGGTGTTTTTGATCCATTTGTGAACCAACAACTATCTGCTCTTAATACTTCCTTCTATCTCTTCAGAAAAATGGGAAGAGGAGGTAGATCTAGAAGGATCTCCATGGCCGCTGACGGTGTGGTACTGATGGCATCATTGATGGCCAGACAAGCCTCTCTCTGTGAGCCAGAGAGCTTCGCCTGGGGCGTTTTCTGTAAAGCATTCGGATTCACAGCCAACTCACCATATCAAATTGTTACCGTTCAATATGCTCGACATTTGTGTCATTGTTTCTCAGCTGCAGTTTCATACATAAATTTTAATAGATTACAGAACTAGCTGCTGATACACAAAAGGCGAAGTTCAACTCAGTTAACATAAGTGCTACTCAGTTGTTCCTTCATATAAATCCCAGCGCCATCCTAATGTGGCACTGATATAATATAGATATTATTTGATGCCAAGTAATAGTAAAGGGTTCTAAACAGAACGAATTTTGTGCGAAATTAAGTGGCGGTACTTATAACCGGCCGTGGTTTACATTTTTAAACCTCATATATGGATATTTTCCATATAGTCGCAGGACTTTCTTCTCTCCAGAACGTTCCTTTATTCCTTATCGTATCTTTTCTCCTGTTTGTCGAGTTACTCCACTCTATGCGGTGTTATTGCGCGTATCACGAGCAAATAAAAGAGATGACGCGACCCGTTTTCCATGGACAGTGCATTCATTCATGTGCGATGAAGGAACCCTTTCAATTGAAAATCAAACAGAGAAAGGGTCCGAGCCACTATCTGAACGGAAATTCGAAAAAAATATCGCAAGGTGTGTTTCGGTTAGTAACAAAGTCGATCTTGTTGGGGGCAGTGGCGGTATTGAGGGTAGGAAAAAGAGATTGTTGTGTGGTAATTTCAACTGATTCGTTCACAAATTTCTCCATAATTTGAAGTAACCAACAAACTTTAATTTCAACAAAGTATTTAGATAGTATATTCATTCAAATAAATTCACTTCTCTTTACAGAAAAATAAAAAGTTACTTCTTCAAATAATTGAATAAATAATGAGCGAAAACAGGGAATTATACTAAAATTATCTTACTTTTAATATATTCACAGATAGACGCCGTATGAGGAAAGTCAGACTATCAATAGATAATTCGTATGGAAATTGCCAGCCACTGATTCCATATATGAAATGCTTGTCAAGCATCATGATTATAATCAATTATAAAAGATGGGATATGCCCATCTGATGACAACTTAAGTCGAACAACACCACACTCATAGCCGCTTCCTAGATACTCGTAGAATTTATTCAATGCATGGGGAGCTAAGTCAATGTTGCATATTCCAAATTGCCCCGAGCTGATGTAAAATCTGCTGCTTTCAGAATGCATCAAAGGTTAACCAATTTTTTACAGAATATTCTTCCACTGGATCCATGATTTTATTGAAATAATATGTTTTGTGTATAGTCGAAAATTTCCTGCACTATCAAGCCCAGAGGAAGGCGTAGTTGGAGAACCTTTTTGCGATACTATAAGCAGATCTGGTCATCGGATCTGTTGGGAAAAAATAAAGAACTAATTGTCAGTTAACCAATAATACTTACTACTAGGCCGTGTATTCTTAAGGTCAGATTATCTACATAACAGAATGGTACTGGTTGCTTGTAAAGTCATCAGGGATGCGTACAAAACTGGCATTGAAGCATTTCTTTAGTTTTTTTAAGGATAAAACACAGAAAACTACAGGAAAATCCTTAAGGCTCTCTAAGCGCGGTGCCTAGGCCAAAGTAGCGGTTCACATTGGATTTGAATTGTTGGAGATTACATCCATTTGGAAAAACGTTCTCAGGAAGTTTATTCCACATAAACGCAGTTCTCCAGATGAAACAGTGAAGTTTGAGATGTTCTTCGATGTTCCAGGCTATCAGGGTTGCAAGTGATGTTCGCGTCTCCAATCAGGCGGATAGATCTTTTCTAGATGGAATCCAGCAGCTTCAGGATATGCTTAGGGGCAGAGAACAATACTCCAAAGAAGGTCTGATCTGAGCTTTATAAAGCATCAACAGTTACTGAGGTGGGTATAGTTTTCTGGTTCGGAACAGTGTTCCAAGCTTTAGAGAAGCAGCCGTTGCAATTCCAGCGATATGGTTGAGCCAAGACATATTGGTGTCCATTTTAACCCTCAACAAACTTATCGTAGCAGAAAGCGGAATCGGCCGTCCTGACATTATTATATCCGGTTCGAAGACATCTATCTTTTTGGAGAAAACCGATGCCTGGGTTTTTGTGGCACTGAATTGAACTTGGGTCAGTTTCACGCCAATTCGAAATTACTTCAAGATCCTCACTAATATAGTCAACCTCCTGCTGCCGGTGAAGATATGCATCTGCAGCCGATGTCCTAGAATCCGAATGGAATGACAAGACAAGTGTGCTATCGTCAGCAAAGCAATATATTGGATTCTTTTTTTTACAATAAGTCGTTGATATACAATAAAAAGACGGTTGGAAGTAATATGGATTCCTGGGGAACACCAGCTTTGTTGGTAAAAGTATTCGAAACATATCCATCGACGGCCACTTGCAGGGAACGTTCTTTCAGGAAGGTGAACAGCCATGCACAAAAATGATCCGACAAGCCATAGCATCGAAGTTTGCTCAACAAACCGTCATGCCAAACATAGCCAAAGGCCTCAAAAATATCAAGCGCAATAGCTCTTGACTCTCCATGTTGCTAATAAATAGAATTTAATTCAATTGTCATTTCCATGTAAGTATCTGCCAGAAAAATCTATTTTTTTTACTGAGAACTCATGGAGTGTGAGAAAGGTTTATTGTGATGCCGTTTTTTTGTTCTGAGTACTTCCTTTTTTTGTTTGTCATTTTTTCCTTCACCAATTCACGTTTTTTTCATATAATGGAATTTGGAAGCAAAGCATTTAATCACTTTGAAACATATTCCTACTTTCAACTATATAGCGTCGTACACACACTCGTTAGCATAGTATTTCGGGAAATCAGTTGGAGACGGTTCATCAGCATATGTCCAATTAAAAAATTCTCAGCTGGCTCTCGGTTACACCTAATTCGTAGTATACAAAAGTCCGGAACTTCTTCAATGAAGAAATCCGATGGGAAATTAGTAACTGTCACACAACCTATTAATAACAATGTGTAGGAACGTTGAAAATCGAGAAGTTTTGAAGACATGAAGTGAGAGGTATTATGAAATATCAACAGTGGTAACTGGTTTCAATTTTCGTCTGTGTTGTGTACAACAACGAAAAATATTACGGAACGCGTAGAAATTTGAATACATTGAATTTAGTTGGTGTGGCGTATACATTATTCTCAGACACATGTTTTTAATACAGTAGTGTTTTGTAATGTTTTTCTATGTCATTACCAAAAATAATGAATGTAAGTTCTGCAGGTCGTGCGGGCTATTGATTAAAATATTTATAATTTTGCAAGTTGTTAGCTGTGAGAGTTATGGTGTATTGACGAAATACTCTCACGATTTCAGTACAACGTTTCGGCCGTAGTAATTGGTACTAAAACTTCTTTTTTTCGCAATCAGTATATGTTTTACGTTTTACAGTATTTACGTTATTGTTATCCCGCCGGAAAAAAATCAGGTGACTTTTTTTGGTCAAAACGGTTCTCAATGTATTGTAGTGTTTTGTTAGTAATTTTCATTTTCATATATTTATTTTCATATTTCACCAAACATGTTGAAGACTTGGGTAGAAGAGACTAATTTTTAACTATTAACATGGCTAGTTTATATCTCACAGGGTACGCTTTTAGACACACATCAACGATTTCGGCTAGAAATTGGCAGGAAATTATTTTTTAATAATATTCCACAAAACTCTCCTGTCGCGGAGAGTTTTGCTTTTTGCCAAACGGAAATACATGGAATTATAAATGAAACATCTGTATTATTAACAAAGAATTGAACTAATACGAAGTTTAGAAAAACTAACGTATACGCTTGAGGAAACAGAACAATGGGACAATTTTCAAAGACAAATAGTGTAATATTTCAATGAATCAAAATTCATTAATAAGATGTCTATGATAATAATTACAAATCGACACAATATAGACTTTATTTGCAATACTCGTTTCACTACATCAGTTGGACTGTTCGAACAATATATTTCGATGTATCCTGGTTTCCAAGTTATTCTGTAATAAAAACTATGGAATATTTGCGAGTTTAGTAGAGTAGTAATCAAAGATCAAATGGAACTGAATAAATTTCCTGCACGGAACAGAATTACGTGTAGTTTCCACTGACAGCACGAGAGTACAGTGGAAAACCCACTGTTCCTCTTTATGGACTTGGATTCGATATGAAGATGATTTATTTGTGATTTTTCGCACAAAAAAATCTAAGGCAGACAAGTCTATTTTGACTCTCAACAACAAATCCCCGAATGTTTAATTTACGTATGAAATTGAGTTACCATTCTTGGATGTCCTGGTGATTAGAAATGAGTGGAATCTAAAAATTGATGTCAATAACAAATCTGTCTGTCTGTTTAAAATCTGTTTTTCCGTTAATCAGTCAGTTAAGGACTAACGAGGTCTTACATACCTTTTAACGTGTGGTTCCTAATACGGTTGCAGAATTATCCCAGCTTCAACCAGATAAATTCTCTCGAGAAAAATATCTGATCGAAGCAGGAATCGAACCCACGGTCTTCCGATCGTGAGTCGGGCACACTACCACCGCGGCCAATCCACAATGAAGACACTAATCCCGCATACATAGTTCAATCAACAACACACGTTTTAGTCATTTGATAACTAGATGAAAATGGAATTGTAAAATGATTTTCAATTTTCAACAAGTATCTGTACCTTTCAGAATTACTGTACAGCGAATGTTCAAATCCATCTACTACATTGAATGAAAAATTGAAAATAAAAAGGTATGCCTTGGGTTTTCTTTAGATTATCCTTCGAAAAACACTGCAGCCTCATGGGCTCATTTCTCCCATATTTTGCATGACACCCATTACAACAATCTTGTTTTCCTACAGGACACAAGACATAATTTGGGTTGTCCATATATTATTTGCCTCCTGTAAACCAGTGCCTCACATTCCCATAAAATATGATGAGCTGTCTCTGTCCCTTTGTTGCATTGCCTGCAGTTAAGGCCTGTTTATTTTGATCAGGGGTCCTTTTAATGGATAGTGTCCAGCCTGTAACTCTTCTGAGCTGATCCTTTCTTTGTTGTAGCATATTTTCGGTTCTCTTATCGGATGGTCCGTTAATATTTCTTACAGACCCATTTACCAATCTGGTTCCGTACCAAAGATGATGGTATACCCGCACAGCTGCTTCATGACCTATACATAGAGTTGATGATCCGTGTCTGCCACACTCATTAGAAATTTCGCTGTCTGCGAGACCCGAGTGTCCTGACACCCAGTACACAATTTCCTCAGTTCTTCACAGTTCTGGGAAGCAATCCCAGACCAGTGTCACTGTATGAGAAAATATTGATCCGTTTTTTCGTTGAGACCTCAAATTATTGTTCTTTGCGCATTGGGTACCTCAGATTCTATTTTCTTCGACAAGTTTAATACCAATGCTCTAAATAGTGATTTGGCTGTTCGCCCAGAATATGAAGCGCTCTTTCAGTTGAATCCTTTGATGATTAAATGAATCTTTGAAGTATCAGAAAACTTGTGTGAACTAGATAAAGTTTGAAGGAGGGTCTAATCCTTCAACATGCGGTTCCTAGCAGGGAGAAAATCACAACTAATAGAAAAAAAGTGTTTCGCGCAGGGTCGCACTCCAAACGGTATTTTTACCAGAG
>WOGP01006421.1:0-12397 GCA_015342065.1 Leptinotarsa undecemlineata | reverse complement strand
CTTCTCCTGAGGATGCTAACTTTGTTGGCGAAACGCGCGTCGAGTGCAAAAATATTAGTTTGGTGTTTGGGTAATTGATCAAAGAAGTTATTCTGCTGCTTACTTGATTAAATATTCAAACTGACGAAAACTTGTAGGTATCCATGCAATAATGAAGATGTTGTTCGAAGGGTACTTGGATATTCCGACGACAATTTTTTCATGTAAATAATTCCGAGGTGCTGGTTGTATTCTAGATATTTTACTTTTTGAATATTGGAAAAGAAATCATGGAGCGACAAATCGGATAACAGAGTAGTAAGCACCAACATATTCAAATTTAATTTACAAGTAGACTCAGTTCCCGATAAAGGCTCTGTTTCGGTTTCATTTGGCCACTTTGTATCTTGGAAAATAATTCTGAATGTGTAAATTCATTCCGTGTCACCTCACGTGATAATCTATCAATGTAGGTAAATGTGATTATCATTTTATAAAATACTCGCTTCCCGGTTTTCATTTATTAGGGTATGGAAAAATATCTACCCTAAAAGTATCTTGAGTGTAGTTTATTGGGGAATGTTTCTCAATTATCTGTTTTCTTGTTACAGTGGTTGTACTGGATACTACGGGGGAAGCCAGTCTGGACTGGACGCGGTATCCCTATGGACCTCAGGCCAACACTCCAGGGGTGAGTAAATCAAATCACATATATGCTTCACCTAAGGGTTCTATTTATAATACGGTTTCTAATTATTCATGTAGCCGTATCGTAGTTTATGTGTTTTTCTTGGAATTCCCCTCTGAAAAAATATTATTCATGTTGCACGAAATATAAATCGAATGTTCATGTAAAGGGTTCGTTGGAGACTACTTACCCATGCTGTTGTTACAGTAGGCTGGATCGATTTCTCTTAACTTATCTATAATTTCACCACATGTAGTTTAGGAGTTCGGAAATTTGGAAGAACAGTTCGATGTTGACTATGCGAATTAATTCAAAATAATATAGGGTCTTTCAACAGGGAGTCCCGAATTTTGACAATTGATAACAGCCATCTTGTTGAAGTTACATTTGTCATTTAAGTATGTACGGATATAGCATACGGGCAACGTACCGCGCGCTTCGCCCATTTAACGGTTGCCATAATGTGGCGTGCAATAAACGATAGACCAACACCCATACGTCGACGAAACGCAAAATCTGCCGTTAACATCGCCGATGTGAGAAAGTGCAGGAGAATCCGAACCAGTCGATTTAGACCATTGACAACGGCGTGTGTTCGCTGAATGGGCTCTGGAGCAGTTGGCAACTGACCCTAATTTTTGTATGAATGGGTACGTGAACAAACAAAATTATTGAATTTCACATTTTCACATTTGATCTTCACAAACTTTATTTTCAAAAATGTCACGCCATTTTTTGCTATTACAGTAGCTCTTCGTAGTGAATAACATACCTGTAGAGCTACGGTGCGAAACATGTCGTGATATTGTGATTGTGAAATTACTATGGATCTTCATCAAGTAACGGCCGAATCAATCAGAAAAAATAGTCGAATTTGGGACGATACCAATCTACAAGAGATCCAAGAGCATGCCAAAAAAGGCACTGTTTGGTGTGGATTTTGGCCAGGTCTTCAGTCAACGGCGAGCAGTATCAATGGCGAGCAGTATAGGTCGATAACAGGACGGTGTAACGTGATACACAGCTCATGCCACATTGGATGCTCTGCACGAGGGATTTGAGGTCATGGTTATCTCACGTGGAGATGATGTGAACTGACCACGGAGATCGTGCGACTTGGCCTCGTTAGACTTTTTTTGTGGAGTTTTCTCAAGTTGCAGGTGTATAATAATAAGCCACAAACCACAGCGGTCCTCAAAGCCAACATAATGTATGCTATCGGTCAAATTCGCCAGAGTCATGGAATATTGAAAGTTTCGGATGCGTTCCATCCATAGCGGACATTTAAACGATATTATATTCCACATCAAATGGCATCAATAGGCGTGAATTCTGAAGTATTGTTTTCGCTTTACCCATTCAATTGAACTGAATGAAAGCTAAACTAATTCTTGAAATAATCGAGAAACAATTTTGTTTCCGTTTACGAATTTGTACTAGACATTTGATTATACAGGAATTGTTTGCCTTCTCTGATCCAATATGTAACATCCTCAAAAGCTATGACGAGCTTTCTTTGTTCCTTTATAACTTTCTCTGCATCATTTTTTTCTGGTGTCATACAGGCAATATACAGTCCATATACCTGTGATTATTCTGTGTCGATTCCTATTCTTTCCTCAGACGATTTCGTTCTAAAGATTTTCTAGAGTATGTTCCTTGGTAAATGTTCCCAGTAGTTCACTTCTGGGTCCATTCAGAATCTGTGATATATGATGGAATCTGTTGATATGGGAGAGTATGTATGAAAGGGCCAGTTTTGAAAAACATCAAAGAAATTTTACGTCAGGTGATGGTTATTGAATAAAATTGCTTTTTGTAAATAATTACTTTAATAGTAATGGTTATCCACTCAAAATAAAAAGAGATACTATGACAGAAATTAGTAATGTGACAACTTAAAAAAAAGGGGGGAATCGGCTCTTTCAAAGCAACATGTGTATGAAAGAGCCGGGTTCCTCTTTATAAAAAAAAATAGTCTTTCGGCAAATAAAAATTACTTAAACTATTTATCTGTTATATAAATCTTATCAAACTGTAAAAATGCTTATTTATGTGAAAATCAGTTATTCATCAGTATTAAATCACAATTCACTTGTTTATAACTATTTAATAGCTTGTTTTGAAAGGCCCGTAAACCGCAACATTCAGAGGTTGGAGTCTATAGCTACAATAAGGTGGAAATATCAGCAGAAGTTACTTGTCCAATTTGTTTTGACCCTTTTTCATCGATGATTTTAGGAGGAGCTGAAACAGTGCTGCATCCTGGAGCCGGCTCCTTCAAGGCCCCAAAAGTGGCTCTTTCAAAGTGTCCACAAGTGGCTCTTTCAAAACATTTTATCATTTAAGTTGTAACTTCAAAATACAGCTATTTCGCGTAAACAAATCGAGTGAACGCAAAAAAAAATACTTTTTGGTCCCAAAATCTTTGATGTGGTCTACCGACGGCATTCGTTTTCGCAGAACTGTTAAATGTTTGTGGATGACAGCTATTAAGTGTTGCCATACAAACTTTAAAGTAAAATTATGGAGGTTTTTAGTAAGTGGTAGAAAATCGCATCGGGTCTTTCAAAGACTGGCTCTTTCATAGACACTGTCCCCTGTGTGTACTTGCTGAAAATGTGTAAGTAAAGATTTTCACTGTACAGCTCACAAAACCCCAACAAGTGTTTCACTACACAATAGTTTCTTCAGGCTAATCGATACTCAGATACATGATCGCTGTCTGGTACTCTCATTAAGAGTGTCGCCGTGCCCTTTTACTTCTTCACAGCATTTTCAAACCATTCTTGATGTCTTTATTGGGTTCTTCATTTCTGTGAGTCCGACCTGCAGTGCGGTCTACCTGTCTGTCAGATTATGAATCTGCTCTTCTGGTTGAGATCTCAAATGTATGTTCATTGCAGGATTTCATATATTTTGCTCCTAAACACTGATGCGTTTTGACCAATCAGGTACTGTAATATAATTTTCTATTCGTTTTCGATGTGTGTATTCCAGAAATGTATCTTGAGTATGTATTTGAGATGACTGGTCATCATATATTCCTCTACTTTTAGTCGTAAAGTTCGTGCTTAAGATATACTTCGATATCACGTAGGCCGTGAACCGGTGTTATGTTCCTCCCCGGCATATGTTAAACTTTTCCGTCGTGAATTTTCCAATTTATTGAAAAGCCCTATTGAAATTGTCAGGACGATTAGAAACAAAATATTTGAATGTTGGTATGAAGATCTTGCGATGTGTTCTATAATGCAATAATTATGAAATGCTCCACAAATAGTATGCTATTCTTTCAACAACAAAAAATTTTTATTTCAAAAATATTTCCCATTCGATAAATGACATTGATTAAGTTTCTAGTTGTATGAACAATTTTTCCGAACTGTCACATTTTCTCTCTCAATAAAGTTATCTCTATATAGGTACTGGAAATATTCCATATTCAATAAATTCGCCTTGTATGATAAACTTTAAATAATGCAATGAATGTTATTCAGAAACTGAGGATCAAACAAAAATTTCAAAAATGTAACAAAATTTTCTCTTTTATTTTTTTATTTCACCGTTTAGAAAACAGATGATTTATAAGTTTCTAGTGAAACTTAAACGTAAGTTGAAAACAATGAGACCATCGGATGCGTCATAACACCCGATTATTCATAGTCACGGCTTCGAAATGACATCATCCTTCACATAGGAATATCCCTGTTAAATTCACCTTCAACTTTTTCTCCAAACCGAACTATAAATTTATGTAATTTTTCTTCTGGACGTACGTGATATCCATGTAAATGTCTTCCTGCAAATGGTTCATCTACGCACAGAGAATACCAAAGGGTCCGTTGTTAGGTTCACATGAAAAGATGCCGGAATTGGGGATTCCGAAGTTTTATCAAGAATTCTGAATTAAATATTATGCTGATTTTATCTCTTTGAATAACTTGATGTAATATGAGGGCGTGACGTCTTCATACTTACGAAGAATATCTTATAAGAAACGGATTATAGGAATACATTATTTCGAATATAATAGATACTTTTATAGATACGCATCTAAACAATGCAGACTTCATTCTCAGATTTACTGTTGTTTGTTTCGGAATGTAATTTTTTTGCCCGACGAATATAATTGCTACATATGTCAATAAGTGACAATAGAAAAACTATTTCAAAACCGACCTCATACCTGCGTTGAACTTGGGCGCTCAAAGTTCAAATGACTTGAATTTGAAATATTCAGTCATATCTTTTGAGTGTAGAATGTTTTCCTGCTCCTGCTTCTTTCCATTTTCTACTTGGAAGAAGGGTACTTGTTTTGCTGTGGTGACAAAATTCTTTCCTTGAATCAAGTTAGATCACATTTTTGATTATGATCTCAGAGACTTAAAATCTGCTTTCGAAAAGAAGATGTTTTCAATTATTAATAACAATGTTAACTCAAGATTTTCTGTAACTATTATTTCTGAGACTGTTCTAACAGTTCTGACCTTGGTAGAATTTTAGTGAAGCTGTCAAAATGATGCTGCCCTTCGATTTGCTGAATGCACTTCATGAATATTTTGTAATAGTCCAGAATAGTAAAGATCAAATGACGTCATACATAGATGGTCGTTGTCACGTAAGTTAATAATGATTTAATTACATTTAGTTTGAATTGAATAAGTTTTTTCAGGAGATTAGTTTTTGGGAAAAAATCTTTTTGGCTTTTTACCTATCCATCTTTATACAAAAAATGTTGGAAACTTCCAAAAATAAGTCAAAATAAACTCCTTACAAAAAATCCATTCAAAAAAGTAACTTGCAGATATAAACTGGCAAAAAGCCCTGCTTTACGTAGTTTCCTAGCAAATGCATAATCTTTCACGTGCTGACATTTTCAAATTCTCTAGGATAATTACTATAGTGATATTCAAAAAAGTTCACTAAAGCACTTGATTTTCAATCTATGATCTGTATCCAGTTCTTCATGTAATAATGATGAACCAAAGGTGTAAGCTACTTTACCCGTCAAAGTATATGTTGAATCAATTTGTATATAATTTTATAGTAAATATTCAGAGAGTAGGTATACCTTGAAATTTTTTTGAACCATAACTTTAATTCAAAACAAAACGGTCCCAACATGAAAATAATTTATATTTCGTCAACAGTTGATTTGTTAAACATACATTTCGAATACTTTCGAAATGTTGAAACAGCAAATAATGAATTACATTGTGTCAATATTGACAACTTTTAAAAAGCATTTAATGCCTTCCCATGTCCTCTGCTGACTAATAATATCTTAATTTTCTTCTAACTCCAAATTATTTGCGGAACTGTCTCTATTTTTTTTAATGGAAATCATTTAGTTGTTTATTCATGGACTTGGCATTCATTTTTTTTTCATTTTGATACAGTTTTTTAAACATCCTTTTATGTTATCATGTCTTCTTCACCTACAAAAATGTTGTGGACAGAAAAGCATAAACTCCACAACAGTTTTTCCTTTCCTCGCGTAGATATTTCCCAATCCAACTTCTCTAACAAGGAAAACACTATATTGCACATTACATACATATATCAAATTGATAGCACAAAATAGCGGAAGTTTGGAAGTAATCTAATGAGATACTGTTTTATGAAGCTATTTCTTATGAAACATTGCACGATAAACACCTACACCCCTGAACTTCGTGTATTCTCGCGCCTTTGTCTACTACCAAATACGAATTTAATAGAAAATCAAGTAAGGGTACGGAACTGAATCCCGCGAAAAAATAATAAAACTAAAATAAAGTTATGAAATTACTCAGACGCTAGGGTGTGGATGTCACGAATGCATGTTTTTATATCGTTTTTTCTTTCTTGGGAAATAAATAGGATCATATTTTTTTTCAATAATAGACCATCACTGTCGAATTTGGATGAAATTTGGTGTTTTTTTTTCATTCCACATATTCGGAGTGAAAATGTAAATTAGTTTGAAGCACAATAAAATGAAGGAAATACGAAAATAGTTCGGAAGAAATTTCGCTTTCTAGATATCAGTTCGTTCACGAAAAATCATTTGATCCCGATTACAATCATCTAAATTCCTTTTTAATTTTTTTTTGGTATCAACTTAGTTAAAGGAAGCATGGGAAGTTTCTTACCAATTGTTTATATTAATCAATTGGAAGTTTTAAAATTGTGACATAGTAGCTCAAAACATTTTGAATAAAATATAATATTTCTTTTAGCTGGATGACAAGATCTTGCTTTTTTGTTGTTCTGTTGGAACTGAACTGGTCTTTAGAATATAATAGAATAACTACGTTACATTTTCGTGTTTTTAGCAAGTCAGGTGTACAGGCATTCTTAACTAAACGTATAAAACAAAGAAGTAAATTATAAAAATGTAAAAATACTAAGCAACGCAGAGGTTGCCTACGTACATATATAAACAAATAAATATTTACCTATGATAATAGGTGTATTTACAAATTACCACAGTACAATCTATACCAATCTCGAGTAGATATAGCTGACATGAACTGTCCTAAAATGATCGTAGTATTCCGAGACTGAGTAGAAACATTGGTTGAGTAGCATTTCCCTGATGGCTCTTTTGAATTTGGTGATACTAAGCTCTTTAAAGTTATTTGGCAGAGAGTTGAAAAGAAACTTGCTATCCTTTTTTTGTATCAAGATGGAGTAGTAGAAAGCCAAAAACTTTCTTTCCCAAAAATTAATCACTCCTAAAAATATAACCCCTTCAATACAAACTTGCTAGTATTCTTACACTTTTTTTGTGTAGTTTGAAAATTCTCATCGAACCAGGAGAGTTCCCCCAAAGAACAGTGTGAGTGGAATGTGTGAGTGGAAAAATGCAAAATTCGTCATTTTCAAAATCTCACCACTTGTGATGTTTTGCAGTTGACGAAGGGAATATATTGCATTACATAGTTTATTTGCGAGAAGATATGTATGTTGATGCCAAGATAAAGTACAGTCGAGAGTAATGCCAAGTAATTTCACACTTTTGTTAGCTGAACCTACAGTGGTGAATTCAAGATTTTGAGTTTTGTCACTATTCAACTTCAATTTATTTGCTAGAAACCAAGTGTTGGCTTCATTTTCAACTTCTTCCATTACTTGGAATGATGATTGATCGCTATAGATTTAAGGTGTGTTATCTGCATAGAGAATGGACTTATAGGGAAACATGAAATCACATATGTCATTAAAATAAATAACAAAGAGCCGGGGTCCAAGTGTTGAACCCTGTGGAACACCTTACTCAACCGGTTCAAAATTTGATGATTTACAAATTCAGATCCACATCAAAATCCTTACAGTTTTTAGGTGAATATATATGTCGGAAGTTGATTTCTTCCTCTTGTAATTGAGTATCTAATTTTTTAATGTTTTCTTCAAAACTTTCAAAGTTCACAAGTATATATCTACCCTGTATTGTTTTTATAATATTTTTGTAATTTTTATGAAAAATTAGACTAGAAATATCATTGTTTTAAATATGTAATTTGTACTCCAGTAAAACTTCACCCTGATTTATATTTTCTGTAATCCTAATACCTATTCATGCAATAACTGAAATTATGACAATAATCTGGAAGAAATTTGGCCCCAGCATTGTGCCTCAATGCATACCTCTAGATATGATGTTCATCTAAGAAAGTCACTTCAAACCGCTGCTCTTTTCTTCTAAATAATTTCTTTACATATCCAATAGTATTGGTACAAAGATTGTACCAATACGCTTTTTAATTAAAAAAAATGGTTATATTGTAATGAATCTGAAGCCGGTCCTGACAGTTATCTCAAACCCCGCGGGAGGAATGCGATCGACGAACCCGTAGATGTCTCTAGAATGTTCGTCACCAGTATAAAAGATGGGATCCTCGCTCACAGAGGAAGATAGAAGTGGTAGTTAGAAAGTGAATCGTACGTTCAAAGAAAGGTTAACAAACAGTGAAGATAAATTAAGCGTTAGTTGCTAAGTGGTGTATATAAATTAGTTGTATTAGTGAAGTATTGTTAAAAATAAATTTGTTTAAGACATGTTAATTTGTCTAGGGTTCTCAAGTATATTCTGGTTTCTCTGAAGTTCAGCGCTATTGATGTAATTCATATCCTTTCTAGCTAGAGGGAAGATATATTTCAATGGTACATCTCAATTGTGCCGTTTCCCCCTTTCCCTAATGCATAATGAAGCTGAAATATTACTAGTATTTTCTTCTATCAAGGTGAATTAGTAATTTCGTAACGTAGAAGTCGTTTGTCATTTCATTGTCCCCAGAATAGTTTTAATTTTAATTAGGGGCAATATATCATTAACTTCATTAAGTTTCGGCTTTTAAATTAAACGTGAAGTTCTTGATTTATTCGAGAAGACAATGTAGGAGTGTATATTGGGGGAGAAGTTGTTTGAGTAATGCTTTTTTCGGTGTTCTGTTGAAAACCAGGATGCAGGGACGGAACGTTACGATAGCGATTAAGGGAGATTTAGGGGGCCATTTGGGAATCGTGCTTTTTTTGTTTGATTATACCTGTAATACCGACAGGAAGTACTGAGGTTATTGGTGCGGAAACATTAAAAATTCATATTGGTAAAAGCCCATTAATGCGATGATCCCTCTTCGTTGCATCCGGATCATAAAATACATTCTGCTTTTAAAGGTTTTCAATTATCTGTTTGTAATAACAACATGAATATATTACTATATTTTAGGTAATCGTTGGTCACTCAAAAATCACTATCCTGTTTTGAATTCTCTAGATTTAATTATAATACGCAATATTTTAATGTCTTTTTCTTGTAATGTACAAAGAATGGGAATGTCTGGATACACGCATTCGTTCTAGAATTCTGTTCACATTCATTTTTCCACTTTCATCTTCTCATTTCATTCTTAGAATTAAAATACACTTGTCTACTGACAAGAGAATATACGAAGATTCATATATTTTCTGTTTTTTCACATAGTTCATTGATTAATCTAAGCTAAGGGATAGAAAGGCTGAGAATCCTTGCTAAAGTCTTGAATTCAATTTTGTTTCAAACAGGGATTTATAACTGAGGACAGTTAAATTTTCCTCTACAAGTTCTTGAAAATTCAAATGTTTATTTTTTTGTTTCAAATGAACAAAATAAATACATTATTGCAATTTACTATTCCACCTGAAATGTTTTCTTGTTTTGTCTGTTTCTGATGGAAATGGAAGGAACCCCACATAATATTTTGTAGGTGACACCATTCAAATTCTTTCTTTTTTTTGTTTGAAATTTTCTTCTTGATATAAGTTATTTATTGATCGTTAAAATATAGATAGAAAAAATAACTTTCGTCTAATTTCTAATGAGACTGTTATTTGTTATGACAGGTTTATCAAGTAAACTGACAGCTAGACACAAAAATAATTAGATCCACAAAATAAGTAGGTCATTTTTCAAATACTCGAACCTGTCCGCACATTGACAATGATGTTCAGAAATCCAATGATTTTGAGAACTGAATTCAAATTATAATAATAAATATCCTGTGTTTTTGGTACCGTTTCCATTTTTGAAGACTTCTCAGAGAAATAATGAATAATGACGAATTCATTTCCTTTTGTTACACTATATCTCATATTCTGTGGGACATAAAATACTTAACGAAATAATCACAATGATAATAAAAATCTATAGATCTTGAAACATTTTTTGGTGGAAATGATAAATAGTGATCCTTTTCTTCCGACTACAGATTGTTCCATATTTTGTATATATGATAATTTTTTTCGTTTCTGCACTTCATTCCCTACGTTTTTGAAAACTTCTCTGAATAGTTATCATCTTCTTTGGAACACTTTCCCTGACAATGAAATGACTGAGAATCTGAAGATGATATTTGTAATCAAGAAGAACAATTTTTTTTTTCAAATAATACTGGGGTGAACATTTTACTTTATTAAAAAAATGTTTACTTTATTAAAAAAATATGTGCCAATAAACGCCAACAAAATAGTTTTTGATTTATTTTTATCAAGAAGTAACATGAAGAATGTATTTAATTTGAATCCTATAATTAGCAGGTATTTTATAAATTTTTGTCCTTTTAGAAACTATTCACGATAGGTGAAAAATATTTTTCTCGCCTACTTAATTCCCAGTTGACTATTACTGGAGTTTTTTCCCAATAACAAATCGTTATTTTTAACAGCTCGACACGTGTTTCGATCACCAAGTGATCATCTTCAAGAGGAAGATTAAACTATGAACTAACGCGAAGCTAACACTATTCAGGTAAACCCTACAGGTGTACCACCCATACAGGTATACCACCCTGAATTAATTTTTTACAATTTTGCCTTATCTATTATTTTACAATATATGTTTTATCTTCCTCTTGAAGATGACCACTTGGTGATCGAAACACGTCTCGAAGTGTTTTAAATAACGATTTGGTGTTGGAAAAAAACTCCAGTAATAGTCATTACTACACCAAAGGTTCCAAACAGTGCATCATAAAATGATTCCCAGTTCACTATACGTCTTTGTCTCATATCCTATGAGAGAGATGCTGCATTTTCTTATAACAGGCTACCCTAAACAATAGTCCTCCTAATCCATTCGTTGAATATTGTCAATGAGTATATAATGAATCATATAACTGTTTTTTTTTCCAATATTCATTTAGCAAAATACCTCTTTTGTAAACTTAGAGGTTATTTTTATGAAAATATAGATTATTTCTCATCCTTCTGATTCTGAATCAACCTTCGTTTTGAAAAATGGAAGTAGTCCCTGTCACAATATTTATGTTTATATAGCAAAACGGAAAATCCGGAGAAACTTGGTCCAATTTCCAATCCTACTCCCTGCGACATCGAATGTATGTGCACGAGGATTTTGTTTTGTTTGTTCACCAGAAATATACATATTATTAGATACAAGAAGGCTTTATGCGCCATAAACGAGGCGTATATATTAAAAAAGTTACTCAAACGAAGCAAGGAAGAGTCGTTATATCCAAAGTTAAATTAAGAAAGTTTTGGGACATCTCTACACTCATAGGTAATATTTTCGTGTATAAATTCGAGTAACATAAAAATATATTACTTTCATAAAATTCGTGTCGTCATTAAATTTCAGTTAAATTTTTATATGAATGTTCATTGCGAAGTCAAACAAAGTTTTTTTAATTTAAATTCAGAATACATCACATCGTAGAATTATTATTGGCATTCTTTAAAAAAATGTATAAAATTGAATGAACATCAGAATAGAATAGAATGTATTTCACTACGTTACATACAAAAAAGTTTGTAGCAAGTCAGTACAATCAATTGAATTCAAACGCCGGGGCACTAGAAAATAAGTTATGTATAAATAAAAACATATAGATTATAAAAGTTCGATAGTGTTACTTAGTTGTCAAAGTAATAAAGTCATGGAAGATTCACGTAAGTGTTTCAGATATTCATCTACAGACTAGAAACAATGTTTCAAAAAATACTTTTTCAGAGCTTTCTTGATCATGGACAAACTAAGATTCTTATACTCCTTGGATAGGTTATTATAAAGCGTATAATCAAGACTATTTTTATGAGATTTATTCAATCGAAAGTAATTCGTTCGAATTTTATCGGCATGCCTGCTATTATATGCGTGAATATCCGACTGTTTTAAGTTCGACTTCTTCTTTATTTCAATAAGCGCATTGAACAAATATATACTCGGTAAAGGCATTATTTTCATTT
>WOGP01006420.1:0-12397 GCA_015342065.1 Leptinotarsa undecemlineata | reverse complement strand
CATGTCTGTATCTAACCACAAGCCCAGATTTTTACATTCATTCACAAAAGGTATTATGTTATTGTTGACTCGGATCGACAATGACTCACACACAATACTTCTTTTACTTTTGGGTCCAAATAACATGACCTGGGATTTCTTTGGATTGATAGTAAGGTTATGTGCACATGATACATCATATAGAGTTCTGAGGTTTCTCTTAATATTTTCATTAGCAGGTGTAATATATTTAAAGCTGAATGAACTATACAATTGAGTATCATCGGCGTAGTGATGTATTTTACCAAAACTAAGAAATTCATGGAAGTTACTAATATAAATTGCAAAAAGGAGCGGTCCCAGGACTGAACCTTGCGGTACACCAAATTTTTTTGATATTATTGTTGATTGTTATTATTGTGTATGATGCTCACAGAAGGACGACCTGATTTGCGTGCATTTTCATCTGTACCAGTTTCTCGAAATTTCTTTTCAATTCATAGGTATTTCAATTATTTACAATGCTTTACACTTAAATTCATTACTACTTCAAATTAATTCGAAGCAATACTACAGAAAATTCACGAATTGATAGAACAACTACTCTCATATTTAACAGTTACTGAACTTCAATCGAAATAATAATATTTCACACTAACAAAAAAAATTGCCACCTAGTTTTTTGAAATTAATAAAAAATACTTGTTAGCACGGTTACCGTCAACTACAGGACTACAGTTCGAACATTTAAAATAAAGTCATGTATTCAATACTGGATAATTTTCCCATTGTTAAATTAATCATTAGAAAAAAATATAAAATAATAAATTAATTTCTACTTTCATTAGATATCAATAAAATTTATTTTCTAAGCGCACATCTTTCAAATTCTGCCCGTTATACACCAAATATAGGGTGTTGCATTTAAAAAAATTACCGATGACGTCATCACATTAATATGGATCACCCTGAATAATGAAATTTTGTTGTGGAATGTAGAATATTGAAACGACCTTCGGTTTTGGAAATATCGAATTTATTCCATACTTTGCGGACACACTGTATATATTATTTGGGTAGTTTTGACAGTTTCAACATCTAGCTAGACAAACTTAAAAGTTAGGTAGGGGAGAGTGGGTACGGTTGAAACAATTTGGAATTTATCATTTATAATTTTATTGTTTATAAACCAAGTGATGATTATGATACGTGAAATTCAACTGTGAAGTTTTAGCTATAACATGGTTGTATCTATCATTATTGTTCCCTGGTTACAATTTTCAGAAATATATAAAATTAAAAAAAAAATGTTTCAACCGTCCCCATGCCAGGGGCAGGTACAATAAATACAAATGACATATTTGTTTTGTCATTAGTACTAATTATACGAATAATTATAGCCCCACATGACAACATCATGACAACGATAATAATTTCAGAATAAACGCAACGAAAACATTTCTGAAAACAAATAAACTTTGAAAATGAATATAATAAACTAAATCGAATAAATATTGATAATAAAATCAACATTCTGAATAAAATAAAACAATACCTTTTTGAAAAATCAAATACCTAAGCATTCAAAATGAACTGGGTTAGGTTAGGTCCAAAGTGAGTGGGTCTATTCGACCCTCCACCGCAATTCGCAAGGGTTTATTGTTGTTCACACCTATTCACACTCGACCAAATAAAGCTAGCTTCTTGACGAAGCGGATTAGTTTGTATGTATGATGTTTGTATGATGAGTGGTCTTTCAGGTCAGATGATAAGAGTACGGCTCTGCTGAACTCTAAAAATCTGATTCGGTCCCCAACGGGGCAGGCACAAAGTATATCATCTGCTGTTTCATCGTTAATGATACCCGAAACAACCTTCCCATATGAGGGTTTTTGCACATCAGCTACACCTGAAGATGACTTAGATTCAACCGTGCAGAGCTTTTTTGCCTCTGGTTTTGGTGAATCATCACTTAAGCGGAAACGTTTGCTAACTTGCTCATGAGGGGTTTGTTTTTCCACCTGAGACAGATTCTGCGTAAGCCGCTCAAGAATTTGGTGCAAGGCGGTTTCATAAGGTTCCCCACTCTTGAGGAGACGACTCAGTCGTTTCTTGGCTGCACCACCAAACTTTATTTTAAAGTTCAGTTATTGAACGAAGTACATTGAATCCACTTTTCTCCGGATCTGCTGAGCAAACAATACACAGCAGGCCGAGTATTTTATTTTTGCTTGGTGTAACGCACTCAGAAACGATCCTGTTGTTCGGGAGTCGATGAGAAGAAGATTGAATTCTTGCATCCGAGCGGGGGACAATCATTTTCAACAGTTCTTGTAGATTAAGAAACATCACATGTAATTTTGGGTAATAAATTGTTATTGCCAACATTTTTTTCGCTCCCAAAACAAAGCGCCCTATCAAAAATCATCAAAGAATAAAATATCCTTAGATCAAAGAATTGTCTCTTGAATTTTAAATTTTTGCCGCACACACTTGTATATCACTAGAAAAAAAACTTCTAATTTCACAAACATTTATGAGATGGAAACGTTGTTAAGCTGAAAACGGCTCCAAGAAATTATTTTCAATAGAATCCTGAGTATTTTTTTGGACCATTTATGGAATTTAATTTTTTTTTCATAATTTGAAAAAGATATATTTTTAGGAAAGATTAATTGTTGGGAAAAGAAAGGTTTACTTTCTACTTCTCCGTCTTTACACAAAAAAACGGGAATCTTCAAAAAAATGGAGGATGCAAATGATTTAAAAAAATTAACTCTGTACATTTTTAAAATAAGTCTATACATTTTTTTGTATGAAGATGGAGAAGTAGAAATCCTAAACCTTTCATTCCCATGAAATTCTCTGGTCGATGGCCATTTCTATTAAAATTTTTCTTCAAATTCATTATGGTAATATTATGACTCTTCATGAAAATAGTATAGTGATGTAGTGGGTATGATAAAAAAAACATGATTTGAAATGTTTACCAATTCGTATATTTTATGCATTTTTGAAATGCAATATAATGGAAGTATCATCAAAGTGTGCTTGTACCATAAGAAATGTTAAATTTACTTATGCCGTTCTGTCCTTTTTCTGTGCCAGTGAAAAAGTGAAAGTTTCCAAGCTCTACCTTGTGAGTTTTTATCTTGTGAGTTAATAACTACTTACTATCACTGGTTTATGAAAAACTCAGTGTAAAAGTTTATTCATTAATAACAAACTTTTTATTGAATGAAGAAGTTTTTTATATTTTTTTTAGATTACGAAAGAACAGTAAAAAATTGATTTTCCAAAAAAGGTTCCGTTAATAATAATATTTACTTTCAAAAATGAATAGAATAATACAATAATGGAAATCCAAAAAAGTTATAACAATGCATGCCTGAACAATGCATTCGTTTTGCTCTTGAGAATGTAAAATTCTATAAATATATATTCACATAGTCGATTTTCTGGAAAAGGCACAACCCACTATTCTCACACTATAATCCACAATGTCGGAAATTACTTTTCGATAACATCTAATCAGGCAAATTTTGAAACAACTCAATGTCGACAAGGCGTCTGGTTCTGATGAAGTGCCCGTCATCGTACTCAAACCTTTCTTATAAGGAAGGGGTTTTTCCTTCTTGTTGGAAAATTGCTCGCTCTCAGCCTATTCCCAAAAAGGGCAAGAAAAATTTTCCATATACCTATAGATCAGTCTCTTTGCTATCATGGAGAAAACCATAAACCACTAGATCCTTGGATCCTAGATATTTGAAAGGCTTTAACACCTTGAGCTATCATCGATATGGTTCTTGGAAACGAAGATCAACAGACGATTTTCTATCGTGTCACACATATTTGGAATAACGCAATCGAGAAATATCGAGAGTTAAGAGTTGTTGCGCTTGATATTTCTAAGGCATTTGACGATGTGTAGCATGAGGAGTTACTGGCCAAACTTCAATGCTATGGTTAGTCGGATCATTTTTGTCTATGACTCTCCAGCGTCCTGAAAGAATGTTCCTTGCCAGTGGCCGTCGATGGATACTCTCGAATACTTTCACCATCAACGCTGGTGTTCCCCAGGGATCCATATAGTTTCCAACCCTCTTTTTATTGTATATCAACGACATCTTGGAAACAACAAGAATATAATATATTGATTTGCTGACGACAGCACACTTGTCTCGTCATTCCATTTGGATTCCAGGACACCGGCTGCACATTTCCACCTATAGCAGGAGATTGCATATCTTGATGAGGATCTAGAGTTGATTTCGAATTGGGGTGAAAGTAACCAGACTCAATTCAATGCCATGAAAACCAAAACATCGGTTTTCTCCAAAAAGATAAATTTCTCTGAATATATAATAATATCAAGACAGACAATTCCGCTTCCTGCCGCTGGAATTGCAAAGGCTGCCTCTCAAAAGCTTGGAACACTGTTCAGAACCAGATAACTGTACACACCCCAGGAACTTTATTTGTTCAGCTCAGATCAGATCTTTGGAGTATTATTCTCATGTGAGGAGGTCTGCTCCTAAGCATAGCCTGAAGCTGCTGGATTCCATCAGAAAAGAGCCATCCGCTTGATTGGACACAAGAACATCACTTGCAACCTTGGTAGTCTGGAACATCGAAGAAAGGTTGGAGATTTGTCTCTCTTTTATAGATACTTTCACTCGAGGTGTTCAAATAACTTGGCACAATTGATTTCATGGTGAGCGGTATATATAAGAAATACGCGGAACTACTTATCGTTTCGAAGTACAACTCAGTACACTTTGAACTTCACTGTTTTACAACTCTTTGATTCGGAGAACTGCGTTTATGTGGAATAAATTTCCCGTGAGTGTTTTTCCAAATGGACGTAATCTCCAGCGATTCAAATCCAATGTGAATCGCTACTTTCGCACAGGCACAGCTCTTTCTTGTAGTGTTTGTGTATTGTTCTTAAAAAAATATTCAAAAAGCTTTTACCAATAAGGAAACAAAAGAATCACATAACGAATCAAACTTGAAGGTATGTAGAAGGGATAAAAGTAATATCATTATTTCTTTGCACTCTCTTTTGTTTACAATCTCTAGCCAGAAGTCAATTTGGTATATCTCTAGAAATACTATTGTATATTTCGCCTTCGAAAATGAAGGGCCACTTCAAAAGGGACGATTTTGTTTATTCACATTGTCATTCCCGAAAAAAAAGAATAATTTAGGGAATATGTTATTCATCGCAAAACCCAAAAGGGATGAGTGAAATAAATCGGGCATATATACACTAGAATGTAGTGACTGTTCAGCAGCTTATACAGGCCAGACAGGCATAAATTTCAACATAAGATATCGGGACCATATATTATCAGATAAAAAATCAGCTATATATGTACATCTACAAGAAACAAACCACACAATAAATAAAGAAAATACTTGATACGTGCGATGAAGGATGAAGGAAGGGAGATGAATTTGTTGGAAGCATTGAAAATATATAAATAAATCGTATAAAAACCCAAATTTCAAAAGTGATCAACTAGAACTATGCAGCTCTCCCCTTTAAAATTTGTGAATTTTGACAAGTGTCTTATAAGTTCAATTGGCTGAAAGAAAAATCCACGATTAGGTTTTTGATGATCCATAGTTGGTGATCGTGATATATAATAATAATAATAATAATAGTAACAATATTTATGATACAAAATTTCGATATATAATGAAATAAATATGATTGAACTCCACAAGGGTTTCCCCTGTATTAGAAGATAATTAATTATTGTTGTAGTATTGGTATTGGTAACAAATAGGTAACATTTGTTATTTCAGGTACACATTACAGATACCTGTCTGTATCATTGTATACTTAAAGATTTGTCTTGAGAATGATCTAACAAATCGAAACCGGTCGTAACAAATAATAAACTAGACTAAACTAGACTAAAGTATTTTCTTTATTCTATATTTACGAGACAGTCTGCCAGAAATATACCTAATGAACCAAAATGCAGGTGACACTTGGCAACTTTTCCATAGGTAAAATCAATCTTTTGTTGAAGAGACGCTGGTTATAAATATTTCTATAATTTTCGAACCCCATATTTCGTGAAGTGCTGGTCGAATAATCAAGGATGTCATTTGAAATACAACTGAAAGCCCTTGTTTGTGATCCTATTGTCATTTGAAATTCTAAGGGTAACACCTATCCCTCATAAGAGATTAAACTTTCCTATTTTGTCATTATTATTTCCTGGAAGAAAGATATTTTGCTTGGGAAGTGTTCAACTTAACACCTTGTATATTCATCTGACTGTCTTTCAAGCAGGAGGTACCAATACTTGGCTCTTGAGTGGCAATTAAAGATAAAGGAACAATTTGTCAGCTTAATCATTCTTGGAGGTAGAATCTTTCAACTTAAGTTCTAGGATCATTATCCTCAAAGTTCACTAATAAACTAGGGGTGATGATTAATCCCCAGAATTAGGTCTCGACTCAACGAGTCAAAGATGAATATTATAATGATCATCATACTAATGGCTGAAGTAGCCAAAGATTTGAAGAATAAGATCGTTTTTGTGTTTTTAGTTTATATTCATTTTCACTCAAATATTTCAGAGAGATTTAAAATGAAAAGTTGCAAAATAAGAATTGTCCACGACTTTTTGTTTCCGAATAATCGAGTAATTATTACATTAAAGTTATCATACCAAATCTGCCATCTACGCATTACTACATTCTCTAACACAGAAATTTGATAAAATGCTTTTACATACAACAAAATGCTTATCATGGACTAATCGTCTAACTTACTTAGCTTGACCGGGTATCAGGTTTCAATTTCATAGGAAACGAGTAAACTGTAATCTCATTTGCAAAATGATTCAGCTCTCAAATACACAATTCAAACAGTTTTCATGTAACTGTAAGAGTGAGTGTGTTTATGCGATAATTGGTTCCAAAATATTTATTTATTTTGCATCTCGGAAAAATTGAATAAAACCATTTGATAATGATTGAAGTGCTGGTGTATTTGCTTTGCTCTGTTTGTATTTACTCTAGTACTAATTTAATGAAGGGTTTTTATCGATTCTGGTTGCTTGTCTGACGCAAATTATGTTCTTCCATTCATCTGTTAGCAGCAAAAAGACCCACGTTTAGTCTATCTATGGAGAATCGTCTTTTCGGAATAAATGTAAGTACTCAACTATTTATTTTACATTATATTTTTATTTGTTTGCGGGTCTGCGATTTGTCCCTTTTTCACTGTTTTGTCCGCGAGTTCTCTTCTTTTTCATTAAGATCAAATACAGTGGGCTCTTTCAGAGAAAACTCTGTTACGTGTCAAAGCTTTCGGTATATGTATTTTATAAATACAATAAGGAGATTATATATCATGTAAAAACATAAATTATTATATAATATATGATATAAAATATACAAAGTAATCAAAATCAAATTTTTAGTGATGATGTTGAATAAGAAAATTCTGGATATTTCAATTCAATTAAAAAACGTTTATTAATCCGGTCAATCTAGACTCTAGACATTTTAAGGTACATAACTTTACAACAAGCTGCAAACGCGTGTAATTGTTCAAAACATAGTTAAAAATAAGATTTTAAAATTCCGAATGATTGCGATGCCTGGAAAAAAATTTGTTCGAGGTCAAAGGTCAAAAATCTCGAAAAAAAAATTGTTTTTCGCGATTTTTAGGAAAACGGCAAGTTTTATCATAAAATAATCTAGGATAAAAATTGTAGACCTTTAAATTCTCTAAAAAGAATGTCGCAATACTTTTTTTTCTTTGAGCCACCATTTCTGAGATACGACGAGTCAAAAAGTTGTAATCGTCATTATGTGCATACGTTTCCACGCCACCTATGAGGTAGTGTACTTAGCGCGTTTTTTTTGACGCGATTTCCCCAGTAGGCGTATTCCACATGTCTGTTGTGATTCTGTCAAATTGAAAACTTACATAATAAAATATATTAGGAAGGGTTGGAAATTATAAAAGCGATTGAAATTTAAAAAATGTAAACATTTATTCATCTGAGTCATAACCTTCAGTTACTTCTTCTTGTCGTTCATCTTCTTTGTCTTCTTATGCTTCTTGATCTTCTTCTTCTTCTTGATGTTCATCCTGGGTGTAGGTAAACTGCGTCAACAGTGATGTATCGCATGTTTCTTCGTTGGTATCAAATGAATCCTCCACTATTGTTGATTCAGCATTAGAACATGGCTGGCCTTGACAGTGTGTACATGCCAGAGAACACAACAGTCCAACTTTTTTACAACCACATTTATCGCTGCATCCCTTTTTACAATTGCAAAAAATTGTTTCCGACGCAGGTGGGAGTAAAGTCCGAATAGGTTCTAATGCATTGTCGACCAACTTCCAACCCCAGTCTTTTGGGTCTAGCTGATAACCAAGCCACACTTGAACTTGGTAATATACCCGGAAAAGATGTTGATGAGCAGCAACTGAGGTTGGAGGAAGATAAGCTAATTGTATCTGTTTCTTATTTTTAGCGTTTTTTTCGAAACGTGCATATCGAAACTTATCTAAGCAGGTGGGTTTTTTTCGGAGCTTTGTACATAGAAAGAAGAATCTGGATCCCGATGGTGATAATTTCTTGTTGAGTCGAATTACTTTTTTTGAAAACTTCAGCACATTGAACTTAATATTCTTTTTCAAACATTTTAAAGACTGTTGCTTCACCTCTCCTGTAAAATGCAGACGTCGTATCACAGCCAGCTATTGCGTGTAAAAATAGTACATGGTTTTGACTCTTTGCAAAAGTAGATAAACTTTTTGACGAATATATTTCGGTTTGAGCTTTTCCTGGCTTTAGAAAGAAAATAGTTTTTTCAGGTGGAGTTCGAGCAGTAAGAAGTACGAGTAAATCTACAAACAATAGTTGTATTTGTCAAATTAAATTGCTCTATACCTGTTTCAATAATCAGTACGTCGGCATCGTTATTAGTCTGTTTAACCAATATATTTTCACCAATAAACTTATCCTTCAACATTGAAATAAACCGAGATTTGTTGTGAGTATTTGCAAAAAATTTCTGTTGACTGGTAGGAACTGTCATAAGTTCATCAAATAGTATATCGGAAGATGAACTACTACTAGATGATACTAAAGTTCGACGACGTTGTTCTGCAGCTTTAATAATTCTCGTGCAATCATCATAACTATCAAATACGACCGTAATTCTGGCACCAACATGTCTTAGTACATACTGAACGTATTTATCTAAAATAATACTAAATGTTTTTTCACCATCCCACACAACACGATGTAGTAAATATACCAGTAGAAAAATATTTTTACTTGAATAACAACTTCAGAGATGTATATACTTGGCATACTTATGCATATAATGACGATTACAACTTTTTGACTCGTCATATCTCAGAAACGGTGGCTCTAAGAAAAAAAATTTTTGTGGAGAATTTTATGATCTAACAATTTTTATCTGAGATAAAAACGGTAAGAAAACTTACCGTTTTCCTGAAAATAGTGAAAAACCAATTTTTTTCGAGATTTTTGACCTTTGGCCTCGAATATTTTTTTTAGGAATCGCAATCATTCGGAATCTTATGTTCAACTATGTTTTGAATAATTACACGCATTTGCAGCTTGTTGTAAATTTATGTACCTTCACTCTTATTTTTTAGTCTAATTTGACCGGACTATATTCAATTTTGGGTAAAATTACATAATATTTGTGGTAGTATTTTGAGAGGGACCCTGCTATAGCCTCTATATGCTATATAGCTATATGCCTCTTCAGGATTACTGGATATTACAGAATCTTATACAAATATATTCCGGATAGTTGCATATGAAATGCCAAAGTTTTGGTAAATTTTACTTCTTCAGTTTTGTGATATCAGATAGATACTTCAAATTGTAGAATAAGTTATATTCAATGCTTATTGAATATGTAGAATCAGTTAGTAAAGACCCGCCCGAAAAAGCCATTGTATGGCCAAACACGTGTTGCGTTTTTGTAAATCTGTTCAGTGAAAATCTCACAATGAAGTGTTTTTCTTTCAGTCCTTGAACAAATCTTTTGGTTTTAAACTGATATAAAATGTCTTTTTTATTTACTGTTAAATAATCCTTTTCGTAAAAATGTTGGTTCCGAATATTGTGACGTCGACTACATTATAACTTTTTGATAATGTATTAAATATACAGGGTGTTAATTAAGTATGTACCATAAATTTGACAGACGATTCTTTAGGTAATTTTAAGACGTAATATTTATATAAATATGGGTCTGCAAATCCTTCGTTCTCAAAATACAGGGTGTTAAAATAAAAATAAAAAAAAGTTATTCGTAAATATCTTAAATATCCTTCACCTAGTTTTGCTGTAATTTGGCAATGGTATTTATAACATTAAAAAGCTAATTTAGCCCGAACGTGATTCAATTTACTAAGTCCAAGTAGCGTCGCCACTGGATTTAATAAATTAAATCACGTTCGGGCTAAATTAGCTCCTTAATGTTATAAATTCCAAATTACAACAAAATTACGTAAAGGATATTTAAGATATTTACGAATAACTTTTTTTTTTATTTCAACACCCTATATTTGAGAACCCCATATTTTACATGAACATTATGTCTTAAAATTACCTAAGGAATCGTCTGTTAAATTTATGGTACATACTTAACCTGAATAGAAAGTTTATTATTCCTCTTTTGTATTCATCTAGGGTAGGTATTATATAAAAATATCATCATTCATTATATTATTGAAGAGGGTATTTCCAATTTTGGAATTTCGATAACAACATTTGGAAAACTCTCATCAGTGTTGAAACAGACCTGAATCTTCATAAATAAATTATAATGACAGATTAAAAAAAATAATATTTACTCTACGTATTATTAAACAAATGTCACGCTCATGAATGTTAAACCTAACCGCGCTCATCTGATGGGCCAATATTCATATTTTTCTCTATCTTAAAGCAAATTCAAATATGTCATTGTTTTTTACCCCCTACAAACAACTCTTTGTTCGCAACGTTGCCATTTATAAGTTTTAGTCGCAGAAAATAATTCAATTTTTTTATATTCATTCAATAAACATTGGTGCTGTTGAATACATTCCATTAGCAGGAAGTTTCTTTCAATTTACATGGTTAACAAAATTTTGAGTGGTTTTTCTGAAGTGAAACTGCTTATATAAAAAGTATAGTATTTTCTCTGGTATGGTAAATCCTCTATCGTTTTCGCGGAAGATTAGTTCTTCCGTAGTTTCAATAGTATCTACTTATCTTTTTCCTGAAACAAATATTTTTTCTGAACAACGATGTAAAAGAACGACATTGAATTCAGTATATAATATCTGTATTTCTATTTTGAATGCTTCAAAGAATGGGACTGTTCGGGACTGACCATTAGGTAATTGGTATTGGTAATGTCACTCATTAGTAACATATTATATATATGGCCCTCTCTCTAAAGTAACGTCTTTGTGTTTTGTAATAATAAATATATTCATTCAATTGATATTATCCAAAATTATATTGAGCTGCCTAGTTTCAATATATTACTTCATAGCACAGTCATATATAGGTACATATATATTATATTTTTATTCAATAATACTCACCTTATTTTGTAATTATAAACTCATCTGATTATACTTATTGTATATCTTAAATCTATTATAATTAATTTATTCGAAGTATAATTTGAGCAGAAATAAAAAGAGTGAATATATTGTAATGTTATCTTTATTTGCAGCTATACAATTCTTACAATCTGAATTGAAATGAAATGAAAATATATGTACATCTTTCATTTTTTAGAGGACAAAAGTATTAATTTTCCTCTTCTTCATCGTATCATCTTCCCCAGAGTCGCTTTGTAATGAAACAACATTGAGGCAAGCTTGTCCAATGCAGTGACCACAATCATTCTCATAATTACAATATAGTGTATTAAGTAATTCCTCAAGAATTAGTGGTAATATTGATGTTGACTCCAGGAGTTGAGTTTGCAGCACCCTAAGCCATTCCTGGGGTTCTAAATCATCCCCTAACCATTTCTGAACCTGGTAAAACACGATTTATATGCTGATGGGCTGTTGCACTTGTCGGTGGAAGATTGGACAACTGGGCATTTTTATGAAGCTTTGTTAATTTTATGAACTGAGTATATCCCAGGTGATCATTCTTGTCTTCGGATTTAGGAGCATTAAATCGATATTAAGCTGCATGATTCATTTTCTTATAATTGCGGTATAGGGCAGCCTTCTGGTAGAAAAACTTGAGTCAGGCGACCGAAATTGGAAAATATTTTTAGATAGTTGATGAAAGTTCATTTCTTTTTCTACACAGCCACTAAATGCATGTAGAAATAATATACTCATCATTGAGTGTGTTCTATAAAATTTAAGTCTAAT
>WOGP01006419.1:0-12397 GCA_015342065.1 Leptinotarsa undecemlineata | reverse complement strand
CAGGGATTTCAAATCAATTTATATTATATTAGACAATGGAAGTCCGAACTGATGTAATACACCACGAAACATTGTCAACCACCTTCAAACAAAGAATTAATTTGTTTCAAAATCTCCAATTTTTCGAAAAAGTATGATAACTTATGATACATCATTGCGAAAGTGAAATCTGGTTCCATTCAAAACCGAAAGAATCCATCCGAAAATAAGAAAAAATTAAGTTGGCGTTGGTGGACGGATAACATCATTATGTAGCAGGGAAAAAGGGGCAATGTGAAAGTGCAATTTATTTACGGATTCTTCGAAAAATAAAGCCAGAAAAAAATAGAAACCACTTTCCGAAATTTCTGTTTTTTCCGGATATACTCGGAATTTCAGAACTTTCTCAACGGCATATTGTTAGTCAAGTAAATGCGCAACTTCACCCCAATTCAACCATCTTCGTATCTCTCATAGCTTCCGAGATCCCAATGGATAGGATAGAATTTGAAACACCCTGTAGAAACCTCCCCTTAAAGCACCATACTGTAAGAAATTACTTAACAAAATCTTTCACCACTTCCCGGTCTACTAGCTTACTAAGCACTGATATTGTGAAACAGGTCAGCGAGGCAACTGATGTATGTTCACAGAAAAGCGAAATGAGTTTTCCTCTGTTGTCACAAATAATAATATTTGTGGATTTCCATTTCCGAATCAGGTGACATTCACATCTTGATCTGCTACGTTCCTCACCTGTTATTCTCCAGCTTTATGAATATGTATGTGATACTACTTCGGAGCGATGAAATGGAGCCTCTCGCTGCAGTTCTTTTTGATTTCCACTTTCCTATCTAGCTTATTGTACTGTATGTCAATTCGAATGAAAACCATAATTTCCATATATAAATGGATGTGATAAACCTCATTGTCTTTGTTTACCCTGCAATAAAACATGACAACATCTTGGCGTATTATTTCACACTTTTGCAATATGTATGTATTTTTACGTTGATCACCTCCTTCAAACCGATAAAATGATGTGAACATTGAAGGCTGAGCCACCAAAACAAAATTTTACAGCGACTGTACACTTTTTCCCAGCAGCGATAAAACTGACAGCAGTAGTAGAACAAAGGGCATTCTAAGTCGTCGCGAATTTTGCATCTTGAATGCATCATAAGAATTGTTTATGAAATTTAGTCTATATCGTGAATTTCAAGCACCATTACCAAAAAGAATGTCTACGCTATTGTGCTATTATTAGCGAAGATACAACCTAGTGCCCTATTGGCATCGTCTTTCTTTTATTTTTCAGTGTCAATGAATTCTACAATCGTTTTCCTTTCATTTGATGTACTGTACGTTGAGATCCAACTATTATTAGCGAAGATACAATTTTTTATTTATTTTTTATTTTTATTTTTCTATTTTTTATTTTTATTTTTTATTTATTTTGTATTTTTTAATTTTTTTTTAATTTTTTTATTTTTGTATTTTTTATTTTTTATTTTCATTTATTTTTATTTTTCATTTTTTATATTTTTTGATTATTTTTTTATTTTTCATTTTTTTTCACCGTGGGTGTGTGGTGGCACAATCTCGATTAGTTCACAATTACTTGGGACTTAGCAAAATTCGCGCCTTTGTTCTACTACTGACAGCCATTAAATTATGTAGGTTAGGTTGGGTCAAAAATGAGCCTTGATACGAGAGAGAAACCGCCTCTATCAACGAACCCTTTTCCCAGGGGACAAAATTGCGGCAAACAGGATGGCCAATCAAGTCAAGCAGGCCATCATTGATCACCGAAACGAAAGGTGGGAAGAGCTCTTGGAATCCTTCGAATCTGGGAGTGACGAGTTTTGGCGAGTCACTCGCAGGCTCAGGGGAAAGAAGACTGCTCTCTCACGCATTCACGGAGAGCGCAGTGTGTGCTACTCCCCCGCCAACAAAGCGCTGGCCTGTACCGACACGACGGAACGTCAGTTCCAGCTTAACGTTGACGATGATGACGACCGCGATATGCTGTTGGAAGATCGAGTTCACCGAATCCTCAGGGAGGATGGCGATGATGACATCCGGCCAGCTTCTGTGAAACGGCTGAAGGGATACATCAAGGCTGCAAAGGCCAAGAAAGCTCCGGGTGTCGACTCAATAACTAACAGGTTATTGAAGAGGCTCCCGGATAATTGCATCAAATACATGCGCAACATAATAAACAGTTCGCTGGCCCTCAGACACTTCCTCAGAAGGTGGAAACATGCGATCGTCGTCATAATCCCAAAACAGGGTCAGAACCCGCTGTTCCCACAGAACTACCGCCCGATCAAATCACTCTCGTCGGCGGCTAAGCTGGCTAAAAGAGTTGTTCTCCAAAGGCTCAACGAAGAAGTTGATGACCGAAATGTTCTGCCTAACGAACAGTTCGGCTTCAGGAGAGATCATTCCACAGAGTTGCAGGCTCTGAGACTGGTCGAAAACACCATCGCGGAGCTGAACCAAAACAAAAAAGTTCACATAGTTCTACTAGATATCTCGAAGGCCTTTGACCGTGTCTGGCACGAAGGCCTTCTGCATAAACTAAACGCGCTCGATCTGCCTTGGGGCCTGATCCGGTGGATTGGATCCTTTCTGAAAGACAGGAAATTTCAGGTCAGAGTAGCGGACTCTCTGTCTGACAACAGAGGCCACAGAGGGCCACAGGGGGCCGTGCTCTCTTCGACGCTCTACTCGCTTTACACCAGCGACCTGCCAAGGTCCGAACGTGTGAAGATATCCCTTTACGCCGATGATATGGCTCTGCTCTCATCTTCCATGGGACAGGACCTCGGCTTCGTCTACATACAACGTGCATTTGACGACCTCGAGCGCTGGTACCTAGACTGGAAGATCCGAGTGAACCCGGACAAAATTCAGGCGATAACCATGGGAAGATTAAAATCTTCTCCGGCCAGAGAAGTGAGAATCTCTGGAAGGGAGATTCACTGGCAGGTGCGAGTAAAGTACCTCGGCCTTCTAATAGACCGAAGACTCACTTGGAACCCGCACAATATGTACGTCAAATCTAAGGTCGAGGGTCGTATCACAAGTCTGTACCCTCTGATCAACAGAAAATCCAAAATGAGCCTGAAAAATAAAATTACCATCTATAATACGATGTGCAAGCCTGTCATCATGTATGCTTCAGGCGTTTGGGGACAAGCGGCTCCGACTAACATTTACATCTTGGAAAGACTCCAAAATAAGGTACTTAGGATGATTGTGAATGCTCCTTGGTTCGTGCGGAATGAAGTCATCCGCAGAGATTTGCAGCTGCCTTCCATTCGGCAGTACATTCAGTCGACGAATCGACGAGTTTTCGAAGGTGCGGAAACTTACGATAATCCGTTAGTTAGGGAAGCTATGGATGATGCTGTAGACGATCGCTCCCGATATAGGCCCTCATGTCCCCCGTTAACGGACGAATAGTTTTTTCATCCATCCACCCCAGCCAGGTAGGTGTTTCCCGTGAAAGGGCGGTACTGATGTCCGAGGACTTCATATCGCCATTCCCATTTCTCATTTGTCCCTCTTTGAAAAAATCAGCCAAAAGGGTAGGGGTCTAGGCTCCTAATCCCAAATGAAATGAAGATGCGTCAGTGGAAGTCCGAACTGATAAAATACACCACGTAACATTGTCAACCACCTTCAAACAAACCAAGTATTCTATTCTGCATCAGAAACTTTCTACTCCTCAGAAGAGAAATATTTGAAACCAATCAAAAATCATTAATTTCAACATCAAATTTTTCTTTGGATGTACGAAATTTCAGTTTCAGCTATTTAATGTTTAGTAATAGAAATCTTGATTGTCTCAGTGTACGGTTTCTTTCTATGCCCACTTATTTTGGAAGATGAAAGCGCGGTATGTTGATATCTTTTTGATTTTGGGAAACGAAATGTTCGTAGGTTTGAGAAAAAAATTTGTTTCTTCAAAAAATATTTTACTCGCATTTTTTGTATCGTTAGCGCGTACGTGTAATGAAATATCATTACAATTTATCACGGACAAATTGATGAATAATATTTTCCCGAATTGGAATATTGGACACTTCAAAATTTGGACTTGTTGAAACAGGGAAAAATTCAAAATCGTCAAACTCAAATTAGGGAGAACTTAATTATTCGATAATTTTCATTTATAATTTTTTTCAACCGAAGTCATAATCCAAAAATTGCATACCCAAATATGAATTAATTTTGCACGATTTTTGCTTAATCTCATATTACCTACAACGATTTGAAATTGCATTATTTGATAATGGAACATTACATGTTACACTTCTCAAGGATTTCAATTTTGGCAAAGCAGTTTCTTGAAAAAGTTTGAAGCTTTAAACTTCTCAATATTGATTCGGAAAATATGGAAAATTACATAAAGAAGAAGTTATTGAAGCTTTTTCCTTTCACCAGAAATTGGGAAAATTTCGGATATGCAGTTGGTTCCCTCGTTCACAGGTAGATGGGGCAATGACGAATATGTTATTTGTCATTCGCTTCAGCTTAGTTCTAGCAATGCAATTGTGTTCCAATAATTGAAAATCTATTGCGGTAGTTGTATCAACACCATATGCAGGAATAACTTCAATGAAGAATCCTGCACTCACACCTATCCGATATAATCCAACGCCCTTTGTGGTATTAGCCAGAGAAAAAGTTTCTGATAGGTGGCAGTCCGTAACTTACAGTGCAGATGAATTGAGACTGGCATGAAAAAATTGTTTATCTTTTTGATAAATTGATTTACAGCTCAGCTCGTATGTCAATATAACTTTTACCACGTAGTTGCAATTTTTTGTCCTTTATTCCATTTTGTAGAGTTGTATATGTGTGTATGTGTCGGTAATTGTTTAGTTTTTCCATTACTCAGCTGTCGCCTCCATACAAATGAGGACTCTCAGAATTTGAGAAACTTGTGCGAGCTAAGGACTAACGAGGTCTTACCTTTAAACGTGTGATTCCTATTGTGCGTGTAGGTACACTATTTTCTTTCCTTCATTACTATATCAATGGTGTTAATAATGTTTTTCTATTCAGAAATTATAAGTGTTGGTTTGTTGACAAATATTTGTTTACTATTATTAGATTTCAATATAGCAAAGAGGAAAGAATTTGGCCAACTTTCTGTTTTCCAAATGCCAGTATAGCAGAATTAGTTCAACAATCAAACTTTGAATTAGATATTTCAAACTTTGAAGACATCAAGAATCAGAGGAGGCCATAATTAATATTCCAACCGAATCATCAATTCAACATTTACTTGTGTTTCGACACAATATGTTGTTCGGTTGTTTGTCCCGCGCAAGGTAAATGAAGATCGCTTCACTAATTGGCAATAAAGGCTCTCAGAGGCTTTGTGCAACGATGTATCGAGATATCGATATGATGTGCAGACTCCTGTGTATGTGTGTGTCATGAGATCTTGACTGGTTTGTTATTTGATGGAAATTGCCTCACGGGAAAATGCATCAATCACTGCCATGATTTTCATATTCGTACACCGTGTGTGAACAGTTAAGTGCAGAGATAATTGAAAACAACTAGAGAAGATCCCTGTGAGTGTTCAACTCAGAAAGGAGAGATTCCACATTCATCAAGTGGACAAGATATTTGCTTATCGTGCTTGCCCTCTGTTGATGTATATTTCATCGTACTCAAGAAAGAAATTTAATTTCCCTGCTACATACCCTAAACTCTAAATCATGAACGTCAACAAAGGCGTTGAAAGTTTGAGTTTGTTTTCAAAATTGAAGTAGTTTGTTGTCACTTCTGATTTATAGCTAGATAGTATAAAAGAAATGAAGGGTCTTTTAACTGGGGCTTTGACAATTGATTGCGGCCGTCATGTTGAAACTACATATGACAATTGAGTTGTCATCTATTCAATCTGTTTTTACAAATCATCATAGACGGATAAAGCATTCAGAAACACGTGCAAGTAATGAAATTGTTTCGTCAAAATGGGTGTTCTGTTAAGGCACCGTACCGTAAACTGGGCGCGCTTCGCCAATTTTAGGGTAGTTATAATCGTCCTAACGAGAGGAATATTCGCAATGCAATAGTTACATTTCAGTCCACTATTAACCAACACTTGTAAGTCGATGAATCGCAAGATCTACCGAAAACATTACGATGTCTGTGAGAGTGTGCAGCAGAATCCGAGGCAGTCAATTTCACATCGCTCATAAGAACTCGACCTTCCGCATACTATAACTTGGCGAATTTTGCGTCGTAAGTTGGGCTTCCACCCGTACAAAATTCAACTGTCCCAGGAACTGAAGGTGAACGACCATAGACAACGACGTGTGTTTGCTGAATGGGCTCTGAAGCAGTTGACAACTCACCCTAATTTTCATCGAACTATAATTTTCAGCGATGATGACCGTTTCTGGATGAATGGAAAGATGAACAAACAAAATTGCCAAATTCGGAAAGATACCAATCCACATGAGATTCAAGAGCCTCCAATGCATCTCGAAAGTCATTGTTGGAAGACCGTAGATTCGAATATATAACAGAGTCTGATTATTTGTACCAATTTTATTTATTGTACGAAAGTCTGATAACAATTACGATTTAAATAAACATATTTTGTTTCGCTTGCAGACACTCACTTTTAGACTTACTCAAAATTTCAATTCCTGTTACTGTAATTTTAAATGTTATGTAGCCGTTATTCTATTAATTATAAATAATAATTTTAAAAACAAAAAAAATGCTCTTAAATAACAACGCAAATAAAAAAATAAAAAAAAATCGAAACTAATTTGGTATTGTGTTCAAGAAGTTCTATGGATTGATGTAACTAATGAATTTTGATAAGTCTGTCATCAGAATAAATCTGTTTACAAAAAAATTAATTTTGTTGAAAAAAAGCGTGGGATGCTTCGAGTTTTATTTCTATTATGGATCCAATCTGGCAACCAGCTCCTAAAGAATGGATAATTAGCACCTCACGCTTTTTGACAACAAATTAATTTTTTCTAAATACATTTATTCTCATTTCAGACTTAAAGTCATTAGTTACATAAAGCCATAGGACTTTTCACCGATGTTAGTCGAAGTTATAGTCAAAATATGCTTTATTGTCTGAAGATTCATATCTTATTGACAGAGCTTGGTTAAAATAATTAAATGAAAAAACAAACAAACAGAATTACACATATTAACTAGCGCTACTTAGTTATATAAAACTACAAATTATAAAATGATATGCAATTTCAACTAGATACTGAATATACGTATATGTTACAAAATCTGACAGAAATAGAAAAAAAAACAGTTTGTATTTGCTTAGCACAATACAACACTTTAGGAAAATAACCAGTAATAATGTATTTTGATTACATGAACTATATCAATCAATCAACCATGCTTTATTGTCCAATAAATTCTTATTGAAACTTTATGAAGTCAACAATGTTTAAGGTTTTTAAAAAAATATTCAAATTATGATATATAGTGAACAATCATTAAAGGGTTAAAAAAATGTACATATACGAATACACATACATAAAACAATATATAAACCACTGCAGATAATAAATAAATCATTATAGATATGTAAGAATCTGAAATACTAAGAGTTTGAATCTGTTTCTGTTTAAAATCTGTTTTTCGTTAGTCTGCTGTTGCCCCCATATGAACGACAACTCTCAGAAGTTGAGAAATTTGTGCAAGCTAAGGACTAACGAGGTCTCACATTTTAACGTGTTATTCCTAACATGGTTAGAATGTTGAAATACATCATCGTTGTTTTCCTTAAAGTCATAGTAGGCTTTCAGCAGAAGTACTCCTTTAACAAATTTTCTGATTTTTTTTTTAATTTGCTATTGCCCTATAGCACATTGAAAGGTGGTTGTATATTTTCTTGCTCTCATATATCAAAGATAATTTTGTAATTGCTGATTTTGGGATTGGCAAGGGTAAATTCTGACTTCCTTTCGTGAGGTAACGTCTGTCATTATTTACTGCTGAGCTGGAGTATTTTTTGTGAATTAGGCAAACGATTTCTGAAAGGAATAATCAAGGTACGGTGATAATTTTGTGACTGATGAATAGTGGTTTGTAGAGGTCTTGTGATTTTGCCCCACATATGTATCTGATAGCCCTTTTTTGTTGAACGAATATTGAATTTAGTAGTTGCTGACTACAAAAGCCCCAAAAGGCAATTTCACATCCCAAGTGCTAATTTATCAAGAAAAAATACACAGTTCTGGCAGAGGATTGATTGAGTTCGTCAGAAACAACTCGAACTGCATTGCAGCTAGATGCTATTTTTTTGCATAAATTTCTTATATGCTCATTAAATTTTAATTTATCATCTATAAATAACCCTAAAAATTTTATGTGAGTTTTGTTAACTATAGCGTGATTTTCTATAAGTTAGTCGTGAAAATTTAAGATTGGGTCGAACACAATCTTGAATTAGTTTCGAATTATTTGTTATTTTTTAGTTTGTGTTGCTATCGAAGCGTGGTTTTTAGTTTTTTCAAATATTATTCATTTCCCACTTTTCAATTTGGCTTGCTATTTTAGGCCGATTTGTTTTAATATAAAATATATACGCGTGCGCAGACAGCGTGGTTATCTTTCATGCTCTAACACAGAGACTGTGTGAGGAAATTATTTAATCCTGGCGATCCTGATCAGGATAATGGGATAAACTTATGGAATTATTATTTTGTCACCGAATCTTGGTAAGTTAAAATCGGTCCGTTTGAAGTTAGTCAAAATCGAGTCCAAAGGAGTCGGTTACAAACAAACAAACATGTAAGTGAATCTAATGAAAGCCTGTTAAAAAGTAATAATTCTTAGCTTCCAGAAATAACTTTTTGAAAAGTGTTTAATAAGTATTGATAAATCTCAATAAAAGGGTCCAACACCATATTTGATCCATTCAAAAGGCCTCAAATATCTCTAATAACTAGGTATATTTTTCAGCTACCACTTCCCCGATACTTTAACCCTCCCCTGAGAAATTAGGACTTATATCTGCGTGTGTCTATAAAAAAAAAACATACTGATGTTGAATTCATACATGAATTATTCGTATCATAGAATGACTTTGAAAAAATCAATCGCCATACACGGATAAAATCATATTGAACCTAATTGGAACAAGCAAACAACACAATAGTTACGTAATGACCGGTTAACCGTAGCTCCAGAACAAATCAAGTATGTTTCAAAAATCAAGAACAAGTCTAGTCATTACCCAACATTTATAAACAATGGAAGTGAATATATCACCAAGTTTCATTGTGATTTAATGATACTTCCATTGTGGCAGTATTCAATGCGGTACCTATTACAGGATTACTTTCACTTTGGTCTACTTATTAGAATAAAATGAGGCATAAAAACGATTGCATGAATTCGATTCAGGTGGGGATAATTTTTCTTCAGTTGCGAGTGCATTATATTTTTCAAAGGACCTCGATATCTTGTCAGGAAATATGCAAAACTACTAATTATTATATTATATATACAACAAAATTACTCTATTTCAGTGGATACATGCAAGTATTATTTTTGAAACTAGTTTTGAATGAGAATCTAACCTAATTTATCCTCTTCTGTTTTATAGAAATTTCGATTTTATAGTAGTGCCTTTGTGATAATAATTAAACATTCATTTGAACATTTTTTATTTTGATTCAAGAACAGTTGGGATAGCCAATTGAAATATTCTAAATGGTATGTAGGACAAACATCATTTGATTTATAAACATTAGTGTTAGACATTACAGAATATACTTCTGATGATCGATTTTGAAAATGGAATTATGAACATATTACTTGGTTCCTTGATATTTTTGGATTCCTTACCATCCAAAATATTTATAAATAAATCAACAGATAATCTGTTCGAGTGTAATGAATGTCAAATTGAAAAGTTCACAACGAAAAGTAACTGCTTGATATAAACCTTTTGGCGATTGGCTTGTTTAAACTTCAAAGGAGCCTTGAGAACACCAACCGCAGCAATGGAACTAATTACTGATCTGCCACTCTGGACCTGTATATTAGGGATGATGCATTAATGGCCACGTTACGATTGCGCACGACTGGTGTAAACCTCGGAGTATTAATGGGTCAATTGAGGCTAAGCCTATGGCGAGAAGCGCTTACTGCGTAACCTCTGCTGCAGGCAGCAGAATACAAATAAAACAGAACATAGAGTCAGATGCTACAAGTGCAATACGCATATATGCAGACGGTGGCTAAAAAACCATAGAAGGCTCGGGATGTGAAGCTTACTCCAGATAATTAAGCCTAAGGATTGAGTGGGGAATGGGAAAAATACCAGCGTGGTGGATCAAACAGAACTAGCTGGTATCTCAATCGCCACAAAAGAAATAACCAGGAAAGGAATTCCTGGCAATAACATAATAATCTGCACTAATAGCAGAAAAACCCTAATAGCCTTGAACAGACAACGTGTTACCTCAGGGTACGTACTGGAGTGCCATTAAGAGTTATCCAAAAGCTTTGTAGATAATAGCATTATCCTGAGGTGGATTGAAGGGCACTGCAGGAGTAAAGGTAATCGCATTGCTGACTCTTTAGCCAAGGAAGCGGCTGGACTAAGAATTTTAGACCCAGAGACACATACAGCCTGATGACTTCGACAATTGCTGAACTAGCCAAACATCACATCCATGCTCTATCCCTTGGGATGAGATTAAAGGATGCAGTCTTACCAGGATTACCCTGGGCGACCCTGGAAATCTGGCGTCGAAGAAATATATGACGATGACCAACAAAAACCTACGCTTAATAGTAGGATTTCTGACTGGCCACTTTTAATCAAGGAAACACCTCCATATTATGGCGTTAGTGGACAAACTTCTATACAGAATGTGTGAACATAAAGATGAAACTGTCAGGCATGGCTTATGCGAGTGACCGGAGTCATCGTTAATAAGAGAGTGTGTATACGGCTAGTTTTGGCCTACACCTGTCGATATAAAAAGGAAATGTCTCTCAGTGACCTGTCCACCTTCCTGGAAAAGACAGAATGGACGCTGACCTTTGAGGCAACTCCTCTGGAGGATGTACAATGGGTCACATATGGCCTAACTTCTGTGGGCCTACATTCACTCTCCCTACTCTACAAATACAGATACAGAATATACACCTTTGAATCCAGTCCACTTAATAAGTCAGCAACTTGTCACATTCCTCATAAACTTTGCCTGTGAATGATCTCAAAATGAACTTATTGATTGATAAATTCGAATGAAATGTTCAATGCTTAGTCTGCAGACATGCCAACAAACGATTTGCGTGCAGAGGCATTGTCCTGCAAAAATAAAATATGTCTGATTAACCTTCCGTGTTTTCTCTCTATATTTTTTTCTCGTCAGTAACATTTTATGGAAATGTTTTGTTCCATTCTCTGCCTGAAAATCTATAATGATTACTTCTTGAAAATCTGCTAAACATTTTATGAAAGTTTTGAACAGCAAATATTGAGAAACTTCGGAGAACTTTCCATCAGTTGCTGCTTTGTTTCTGGGTCATTAAAATTCACAAGTTTCGTCCACATGGCTTAAAAAGTTTGCATCTTTCCCAAACCCTTGAATCGATCAAACGCAATGCTTCTATTACCCTCGGGGGCTACTGGTCCACATTCAGACATTTGGGGAAGGATTTTGCAGACATTTTTTCTCATATCAAATCGAATTAACTACACGATAAATGTGTGGATCCATTTGGTAAATTTGTGTCATCATATTTATAGAGGTCGATACAAAACTAGCCTTTTGTAATCGGTCTTCATCACCAATGAAAATTCTAACTCTTTCGAAGCCTCATTTTTTACAGTCACATACAGAGGACATTGAACGTCAAGGGAAAGTGGATTTTGTGGAAATTTCTTGTCATGGCTGATGTCATACATGCGCTTTAGGAAAATATCCGTTGTGAATATTACGAGATGGACCGGGGAGTTCCTCAGGGATCGATCTTGGGGCCGCATATATTTTTGTTATTCATAAACGATCTACCTGACTATATCAGTTCAAATTCAATAATTCTCTATGCAGATGATACTACATTGGCCATTGATGCAGATAGTCCTGAAGACTTACAGAAAAAACTATTTAATTTAGCAGGATAATTCATGAATTGGTGTGAAAGAAATCTTTCGATAGTGAATGCAGAGAAAACAGTCTGTATGCATTTCAATTCCAGCTAGAGATCTGTGACTGATATTCAAGTGGTTGTCAAAAATAGCACTATTCATCTTTCTGAAGTCACGAAATTCCTTGGAACTTATATAGATAGTGGAATGAGTTGGGAAAATAATATTGATGCCATAAGCAAAAAAGTGAACACAGGTTACTATGCTATATTGCAATTAAAAAAT
>WOGP01006418.1:0-12397 GCA_015342065.1 Leptinotarsa undecemlineata | reverse complement strand
TTACGATTGCGCACGGATGGTGTAAATTTCGAAGTAGGAATGAGTCAATTGAGGCTGAGCCTATGGCGAAAAGCACTTACTGCACAACCTCAGCTGCAGGAAACCACTGATGCAAAAAAACCCAGGTTTGTCTTTAATAAACCATACAAAATACAAATAAAAGAGAACCTACAGTCAGAAGCTACAAATACAATACACATATATACAGACGGCTCAAAAACCAAAGAAGGCACAGGATGTGGAGTTTACTCCAGATTACTAAGCCTAAGGATTAAGTGGGGAATGGGAAAAAGTACTAGCGTGGTCCAAACATAACTAGCTGGTATCTCAATCGCTACAAAAGAAATAAACAGGAAAGGAATTTCAGGCAAAAATATGACAATCTGCTCTGATAGCGGACAAGCCCTATTACTTTCGAACAGACATCGTGTTACTTCAGAGCTACTCCTAAAGTGCCACCAAAATGTAGCCAAAGCCTTGGTAGATAATAACATTATCCTGAGGTGGGTTAAAAGGCACGACAGGAGTGAAGGTAATCGCATTGCCGAATCTATAGCCAAGGAAGCGGCTGGGCCAAGGAAGCGGCTGGACCAAGAATTTTAGGACCCAGTGGCACCTACGGCCTGATGACTTCGATAATTGCGGAACTAGCCAAATGTTACATCCATGCTCAATCCCTGAATCAATCATGCTCAATCAACTAAGGAAACACCTCCATAATATGGGGCTATGCAGGATGTTATCGTTATTAAGAGAGTGTGTGTTTGGCGAGTCTTGACCTACACTTGCCGTTATATAGAAGATGTCCACCTTACTGGAAAAAACAGGATGGACGATGACCTAGGAGGACAACTCCTCGGGAAGATGTAAAATGGGTGACATGTGGTCTAAGTGCTCCCTACTCTACAGATATAGATACAGAATGTGAATTGAAGTTTAATGAAACGATGGCATTTGATTGTTACGATAGTAAAAATTGAAATTCGTACCTAACATATAGTTCAGTGGGGCAGATATTCATGAAAACAAAAGAATTAAAATGCTACATCATTTCGAAAATCAACCCAAGACAATCCTTTCAAATTGGACCCTATTTATTTTTCAGATCATTTTATAGAATATGAAGTGTTCAACGATATTACATTTTACATACTACACGATATTACATTTTCCTTCAGAATACGCTACAGCAGCCATTTTTTCTAAATCCAATATATCGGCACCAGTGACGTCGTCTATATAAATACCATAAAATAATTCAATGAAGTTAGAAACAAAAGATAATGCTCAGTTTTTGAATGAAAATTTAAAAATTGAAATTTTCCACCAGTTTTTCACTATTGTTTTTCAAGTGGCATTTTTCATTTTAATCAATAATCTCAATTGAAAGTAGTATTTTTTCAACTTCAATATTGAAGTGTATCTTTTCTACTACAAAAATGCAAAAAATAATACTCAGTTCATTTTTTAGGGCCAGTGAAACAATAGAAGATTCAAAGCTTCCTACTCAATTTCAGTAGTTATTGTAGAAAATAAAAAAATGTACTTTTTTACTAGATCAGAAATATAAATTACATATTGTCTTCTGTATTTCATTGTAGTATAAAAAGTAGGCAGTGATTTTGAAAATATACTACACTTTACTGGGATTTTCAAGATGAATGAAGTTGAAAATGGAATTGAGAAATACTGAAATATCTTTTTATATTTGAAAACTGAGCAGACACTTCTTTTTATATTCTACTACATTGAATACTTTGACAATATTCTGGAAGGAAATGGCCAATTGTGTAATACCGTTAAAATGAAAATTTTATATCCTATAAAATGGTTGAAAAAAATTTGCAGTATCCTATTTGGAATTCTTCACTTGAGCTTATTTTCTATTGAACCGAAATAGGGTTACAATTAATTTTCATTATAGATATCAACTTCAGAAAAAGTCTATTTTCATTTATTTCATTTCTCGAATTTCTCTCTTCAGAAATAATTGAGGGCCTTCATTCACGAATATGCATCCGATAATACGATGAATCAGAAACACGTGTCCGAAGTTCATCATTTTTGGAGTATTTTGTTCGAAGTTGCTGACAAACTCAAAAAATGACAAACAGATATATCTTCACATCACACTTAGGAAAACAAAATGGTAAACTAAAGATAGATCACTATAACTTTTTATGATTCAAATCGGTACCTACTCACTTATTGAATTTTCTCATAGCCTTCTTTCCTAAGTTTTTCTGATCCACCAAAATGGCTGAACTGAATTTTTCTTTTAGAACTTTCCCAACTACGCGGAAGTCAGGTACTGCTCTCCAACATGTTTTCAGTTCACAACTTCCGGATATTCCATGACATTTGCATTTGATCTGCATGTTATTGGACACCGCCTGGTGAAAATATCGAATTAGTAAGTTATATTTCATGAGACCACTTTATCTAAATCAATATTGATGACATTTCATATAATGTATGCCGAGCAAAAAGTATATGAATATATACTACTGTGGACACATAAATATAACAAATGGAAAAAAAATTTATGAAAGTACGAGTTTACACCATAGAAGCAGTGTTCCAGTAAAAACTTTTTTGTTGCAGTTTGAGTCGAAATAAGCTGATATTCATCAATCCAAATATAATCACTTGAAATTTCCGAGCCCTGACTCGTGGGCAGGAATTACCTTCACGCTTGAGAATTGGACAAACGAAATTGTCCCATCAAAATGTTCAACGCCCAGTATGAACCCGCTCGATGAAGTTAGTGTGTAGCGAAACACGTGTTACAGTTTGATTTCTCAGTGAAAATCTCATAATGAAGTATCACTTTGAGCTCATACTGTATGATCACGCTCGAGAAAAGTATTTCATAGCAAAACACGTCTTACAGTTTGGTGAACTGTTAAGTGAAAATTTCATAACGAAGTATCACTTTGAGCTCATATCAATCAATCAATAAAATATACTTCATTGCCGAAAAAACTCTTGTTGACAAGTAGAATATTCACGTACAGAAATAAAATTTAGGCAAAATACAAACAATTATATAAAATATAAATAAAATATAAATAAAACGGTTATATAAACAAGCAGTATATAAATATATACATTTATCAATTAAACATTTCATTCAGTAGAATAAGTGTCAATAAATAAATAAAACATCAATCGTAAAATGTTATTTGAACATTTTGTCAAATTCACGACTTATAATTTAACAGTCTAATCGAGTATGCTATACTGTACCCGCAATAAATTATAGTTCACAATTTCACTGAAAGTTGTCATTGTAAAATTCTTGCAAACTATAATAGGGTCTGCTAGCGAGAAGTTTTTTGTGTATTTTCTAAAGCTGTCAATACTATCGTCGTTATTTCTAAAATGAGACGGTAAGTGATTATACATTTTAACACCGTTATAGAAAATGGAGTCCTTTACTAGGAATGAAGAAGGAAATGGTAATTTAAAATTATTTTTGGATTTTTGGCCAATGCTAGGCCAATATTCAAATTTTGACCTATGTTTGTGTATTAGACATGCAGTTTCCATTACAAAGAGAGCCACAACTGTCAATATATTTTTTTCTGCAAATAACTGCCTACATGAATTGCGCGGTCCTAGTTTTAACACATACATACATTGAATATATTTGAAAGTTACTATATTTGTTTTTTTATATTGAAAGAGAGAAGATTCGAGTCGCACCAAGACTTGATTACATTAATATTTCTGATTATCTTATTATTCAGATCTTCAACAGTTTCACTATGTCATAAACTGGTGGTGTCGTCTGCAAATGAGGTAATTTTTCCAGAAGTGTCTATACACAGTAAATCATTGATATATACAAGAAAAAGAGTGGGTCCCAAAACCGATCCTTGGGGCACCACATAATATATATTGATATATTTTGAAGTTACATCACTTTTTACGACTTGACTGCGCCTAGTTAGGTAGGATTTGAACCAATCCAAAATAACGCCCTCACAGCCGTAGCAATGTAGTTTCCGCAAAAGTATTTTGTGGTGTACACAGTCAAAAGCTTTTTTTAGATCACGAAATACTGCTGCAGCTTCATCTCCGGCATTTATATCTGAATCTACCTCATACAAGAAGGAAAAAATTGTAACTTGGTTGTTCTTTTCAGCCTGAAATCCGAATTTATTTTTTGTGATGATCTTATGAGCAATAAGGAATTCATTAAGCCTTTTTTTCACTAGTTCTTCAGTTAATTTCGCTAGGGTTGGGATAAGTGATATTGGACGATAGTTAGAAGGGTCATCTAAGTTTCCGCTTTTGTGCAAGGGAATTATCACATACTTTTTCAAGAATGAAGGAAATTTACCGTTGCGGAACGAAAGATTAATTAATGTAACAAGAATTTCAAGCGCTACTCTTGGAAGATTCTGAAATATATTCATGAAGATGTAATCGTATATAGATGATTTTTTATTACTAATATCCCTAAACATTTCGACAATTTTATCAAAACTAGTATTGTATGTATTGAAGGGGTTATATTTTTAGGAGTGATTAATTTTTGGGAAAGAAAGTTTTTGGCTTTCTACTACTCCATCTTGATACAAAAAAAACATAAGGGAATCTTCCAAACTATTGTATAATGTAAAAGTATCTCCTGTATGACAGTTATGAACATTGATATGAGGGTCGTAAGGGACAATTATGTTATTATTAAGCTTGCGAGCAATTGCACAGTAAAACTCAATGATCTCTTCTGCACTGATTGAAATTTTAACACTGTTCCTTCTTTTAGGATTCCCTCTCAGGTCATTTACTATGGACCACGTCTCCTTCATTTTATTATTTGTAGAGTTATTTCTATTTTGGAAATAGCTAGATTTAACAAGCTTGAGAATATTTTTAAAGCTAAGTAGATTCAAGCTGAACTTTCTTATATAACTAAGGGACCGTAGATTTCTTGAGGACGTCTTAATTCCAGGTGTTATCCAGGGTTCTTAAGGTTTTTTTTATTTTCTGTATAATGTATGAACACGCTCGAGAAAAATATTGTGATAGCGAAACACGTGTTACAGTTTGGTAAACGTTTCAGTGAAAATCTCATAATGAAGTATCACTTCGCGTTCATACTGTATGAACACGCTTGAGGAAGCTATACTGTATAGCGAAACATATGTTTCGGTTTTAGTTATTTTTCGGTCGTTTAAACAATGATTTTTCCATCAAGTTTATATTTTTCAAAAACAAAACAGATTCAATGTTTGTATTCATAAATAATTTCCTAACTTGATTGACTGGCCTAATTTGTACATCCCAAGTTTCAAGGTGAGAAAGAATGAAGACATCTCGGTAGCCTGCGCTAGGTGGTGGATGACCGGCGGTCACGGAGATGCCCGCGCTACCCTAATAATCTGCGTGAAGTCCGGGCCCGAATGCAGAGGAGCCCCGCCTCCACTCGTACCTGACAAAGGACCGCCATTGCACCACTCTTCGTGTTATTATGATTATTAGGACCACACGCGCTGATTCTCTCATTAACCGTTCTCTCCCAGCTTCTCTCATGGCTGACTTTGATTTTATATACAGCCACTTTGGCCACATTCCTCGATTTTGTTCGCGGTTATGATCTGATTCATGGGTGGCGAATGGAGATTATAAAATGAAATCCACCTAAATATATATAGTCAACGACTTACCAGCGATAGAACGGTTTCAATAAAGAAATGCAATTTGTTATTTCATTTCAGATGTGTAAGTAACAATTTTAGGATTCCAATAATTACTTTATTTTTGCTGACAGAGAAACATGCAGGAATTTCAATTAGAAAATTAATTGAGAAACAAGTTCATGATATGCACTGGTACTGAAACTAGTCATTTTTTTGGTACTGAAACTAGTCATTCATCAGATGAAATGCCAATGAAAGCAACTGTGTGGTATTGAATACAAAATAGTTGCCGTTACAACAACTTGACTCTGAAATACCAAGCTGGATCTAGAGATGGCGGTAGTTGTACACAATCTATAAAGCGTATATTTCAAGTCCAAAGACGCTGAGTTGTTTAATATTTGTTTGGCAGCCATCAATAACGGACGTTTTTGGTGAATTTGTGAAAATGGCGAAAATTGGGCATCGTTATGTTGTACAATAATTTTATTTGAAAGGCCTCAGTCAAACCCATATAAAAACTGAACTGAATTCTATTCTGGGTGAGTCCGCTCTTTCGTTTATAACAGTAAAATAAAGAGCAGCAGAATTCAAACGATGCCGTACGAGCTGACATGGCTGGCATCGCAGTGATCCACCGAATGATGACTCCAGAAATAGTGAAGAAAATCCCAAAAGCGATACTGAATGATCTCGACTGAGAGTGCACGAGCTAGCAGACTCCGTGGGTATTTAAAAAGTGCGATAGCTCGTATAATATCTGGGTGTATCGTTTGCTCAATTCGAGCAGAAATAGTGTCGTAACGATCTTTCAATTGAGTATTTAGCGAAGTTTAACAGCAACATCACTTTACATCTGAGACATAGAAAGGATCAAAACAGGGAGAATCGGCTTCAAAGAAGACCGTTTCATCTGCAGGCAAGATCATGGCAACGGTTTTTTGGAATGCGCGTGTGATGCTTTTCATTGATTATCTTAAAAAAGGCAAAACTATCAACGACGAGTATTATGAGTGAAGAAATCTAGCAAAAATGGTATTTAGCTGAGAAAAAAGTGTTATTCCATCAAGGCAATGCACCAGCTCACAAATCCATTATCGCAATTACAAGAATTAGCGAATTGAAGTTTTAATTGATACCTATTGCATCCTTTTACCAGATTTAATTATTATTTCTGATGAAGTGTTATACACATTTCAAGACATCGCTTTGCTTGAAAATTGTCTTTTCTCATCAAGTAGCAGTGTGAAATCAAAACACAAAATTATTTTGATCCACTGTTAAAAAGTAACAAAAGTAGTGGCAGGCTCAGCACAATATCAATCAATGAATCAATTTATTCAATTCAGCTACATATACTTGTCTATAATAGATGTTAGCATATCTTCAATAATAATTGCAGTAAATTAAAATAAATAAATAAATAAATAACAATAAATAACTGATGATATTCCGTTCTTGGGAAACGCCTAAGCAAAGCTTGTGTTGCGTATTTTCCCAGATCTGGACACAACCATGAATGTAAGTGAGAAAATAACTCACAAACTTATAAGTAGAATATCATGAAATTTCTACAGCTTTCTTTTGAAGTCTAATACTAACTGGAAAAGCGTGGAATGCAATAAGATTAGCGCCATCTATGTGTTAGCCGCGATACTTTTCAGCTCAGGTATTATTTTTAATTATGTTCCTTTTGAATCAGATTGAGGTATAATCTGAAATCTGTACTGCATTCTCAAAAATACTTCAGGGCCATCAGAATTCGAATCAATTTCTAACAAAAATGTTTTTTGAACGCATTTTTTCCTAGGTATGTGAGGGCGATTGACTTCTCCCTTTACGAAGATGCCACATATGGGATCAACAGACAGCTTAAACCTCAAATGTGATTACATTCTCAAATGCCCGAGCAGCTTTTAAACAGTGCAGACAAGAGTGGGTACGAAGAAAGAAGAAAGGAGTAGATTAATTTGCTAATCGTTTATTGATACTTAAAAGTTGAATGAATGGAAATGAGAGAACTGGGCAAATATAATGACTGACAGTTACTATTTTGACAAGTAGAGGAGAGGTAAGTAGATTTATTTACTAGAGAAAATAAATGATAAGTTTTCTTATTCAACTGATAATTATATTCCCTCTAGAACGCATAACATCGGTTATCAGTTCGGTTTTACAATTCCAAAACAAAACACTCAACTGATGCAACTGAAAATTACTTTGTAGCTAGGTGAAGGGTATGAAGTCAAACGAACACTGCTACAGAACGGCACAGGACTGGAAATAATCTTCACGTCATATTCCTGTACCCCCGCAGTGTGCATGGAACTTAACATGGAAGCGCTAAGAGATTTGAACTGTTACTTTTGTGATGATAGTACGTCCCACTCTGACCCAAATGAAAGATAATAAGAAACAAGATTATCTTGATTGAGAAAAAAGGCTTACGATCCGCTCTTGTGTAACTTTCAACATGGGTGAGCCATCAAGTATTCCGTGAAGCGGATATTCTATATAAAATTATATAGATGTTACTCTTTTGAATTATGAAATCTACTTGAGGTTTACTAAAAATTGACTCAAGTTTTACTGAAAATTGTACCATTCCACAAATTTTTGAGGTAGTGGTTCTGAAACCATTGCTTCCCAAGGAGGTCAGTTGCTAAGTCAAGCTTCAACATCGACAGCCTACGAGATTCTTCCTCTGTGTTTCATTGCAAGGCAACTAGTTGAAAACCAGGATCCAACTACACCGCATTCATGATTCAACATCAAACAGCACTGTTTCGATCCGCCATAGGTCTCATCAATGGTGCCACCACAAATGCATTGCTGGAATCAACTGTCCTTGAAGGACAAGCAAGAGTATGTGAGGGGGATGATTTGTTCGCTTGCGAAGACGTCATCCATGAGACAGATATTGAAATCAATCATCTAATATCAGAGTTGGAAGAAGTCTTGAAGACTTTGACTTTTCTATCAAACCGATTCTTGGTGAAAGTTTTGAAATATTCATATGAGTTTTCAGCTCAACTTTCAACTCCATCTTTTCTACAAGCCGCATTGGAATTAATCGAATCCCTGACACTTTGCTGTTTGGGTTGCATATTTTCTGCTTTGCTGAGAGGTAATATATCGAAACCAGTCTGTGGGTGATCTACTTGAATAATTTCAGCATGGTACTGCTGCTGGATGAACGAGAAACATCTGCAAGACTAAGGTATCTTGCATAAATGTATGTCGCATGTAATTCAAGATTCAGCGTGGTATTAGCCGGAAAAGTAGTTATTTTCCGGCATACATTTACCAGAACATACGGTGTCGGTAGTTGGGAGGGATGAATATTTCGAGGTTTCAATTTGATATATTCATTTTATTTTCTATAAAAATCTTTTAATATTCAGAACTACCAACTTGAGTTGTTTCCATTGAACTATCAAAACGAATGAAACGTCGCTTACGTATTGGATTGGTGAACAAATCTGCTTTGAAATATAAATTCCACTGATCAATTTGTAATTTTCCCTCCATTCAGTTTTTCAATCCATTGAAATTATCGTTCTTTAAAAATTCACTATTTTTGAAGATGGTAAACTTTTTTTCGAACATAACTAAACGTATACATCAATAACTATACACAATATCCAAGAGGGCTGCCAAACTATTTGTGTCATGTACCCTGTCACGAGTTTTCGAAACACAATTATTTCAATAATTCTCATTGTTACGCCAATGCGTAGTTTTTGTGTTTGGAAAAATCATACACTTGTATCCTTCAGCACGAATTCGGTATTCAAATGGCGTGTAATAATTTGTTCCAGTCAATGAAGGATGAATAATGTGTTGAAATTAGCATACAAAATTGTGTTAAATGAAGTTTAACAGAATCCAGCAAGAATACTTGTTTGAAGTATTTAAAGTAACCATTCAATTAGAAACTTCAGTTCAGTTGAGTTGGTTTCTGTGACTCCATAAAAACGTTATTACATGGAGAAAATTGAGAAATAAAACGTCCTATTTTTTATATCACTTGCATTTTAAACTAACGTTATTGCAGTTTCGTTCTATACGGACATTTTCAAACGAATACAATAAATAGTATTTCTTCTAGGACAAGTACTACAGAAAAATTCTCAAGGAGCTCTAAGAACGGTGTCTGTGCGGAAGTAGCGATTCACATTGGATTTCAATTGTTGGAGATTGAATTCGTTTGGAGAGAAGTTCTCAGGAAGTTTATTCCACATAAAGACAGTTCTCCAAATGAAAGAGTTCTTAAACAGCGAAGTTCGAGGTGTACTGATTTGAATCTCAAAACGATAAGTAATCACAGTCCGTAATATTCATAGAGAACGAAACTGCAGTAACGTTAGTTACAAATACAAGTGATGTAAACAAATAGCAAGTTTTATTTCTCCTTTTTCATGAATATCTCCTACCACACAGTAACAGCTACATCCATAAATTTATGTTATCACTTGGAGTTCGCCTGAATTCTTCAGTTACTGAATACGTATTGATAAAAAAGGTGTTTCGTTTCCAAACATCGCAAAACATTGTTTCGCAAGAAATGAAATATTCATGAAATGAAAACATTTTCAAATCTGAAACAAGCAATGTTGCCAAACAACGGACCTGCTACACTCCCTATTTATCGCCTGAGGCTGATGAAGAAAACGTTGCTTTCAACTTCGAACCTAATAGCTCAATAGGTGTTAGTGTGGAACCAATAACAGAGTTATAAATATTAGAAGCTGAAAGAAAATTAAAAAATAAGATGACCTCAGGTCCAGACAAAATTCCATCATTTCTATTGAAAGACTGTCTGGGAGTACTAGGTTATCCCCTACAAATTCTTTTCAATCTTATCTTGAGAACGTCTGTTTTTCCTGAACTTTGGAAAACTGCCAAGGTTTGTTCAATTTTATGTATTGGACGAAAGATCGAAATGAAATCAATAATTATAGACCTATGTCAATCCTAAACAACTTTGTCAAGCTTCTACAAGCAATTCTATATATAACTATGGGATTGTAAACTTTGGTGTGAAAGATGAATAACTTCTTTGATCAATTACCCAAACACCAAACTGATATTTTTACAAAAATATCAGTCCTTTCGACAAATAATATCTGATCATCAACATGATTTTGTGAACTCTAGATCCACCATCAGTAATTTAGCTATTTTTGATCAATATTTATGTTAATCATTAGACCGTAGAGGGCAAGTAGGTGTGGTGTACATAGACTTCTCTAAATCATTCGATAGGGTCAGCCATAAGTTACTAATTTGCAAATTTCTTGCATGGGTTTCAATGAAATTTATTGTTAACTTTTGGAATCATATCTTAGCGGACGTAATAAATACGTATATTGTCACGGCTTTTATTCAGATGTGTACTTAGCAACCAGAGGAGTCCCGCAAGGATCCAATATTGGTCCCTTGTTGTTTTTACTATTTATTAATGATCTGTGCAACTCAATAACTTGCAATAAATTAATGTTTGCTGATGATTTGAAACTGTATACATCAAACAGTTTAAATAATTGTAAAATTATGCAAAAGGAGATTGATCTTTTACAAAATGGGTGTCTCAAAAATCTCCTTCATTTGAATATATCTAAATGTGAAATTGTGATATTCAGTAGAAAATTTAATACAATGGAATTTCCTTACCACATCGACAACATTATATTGGAAAGAAGTGGGAATATTAGGGATCTAGGAATCTATTTCGATCATCAACTAACTTTCAACTACCATATTAATCATATTATGAATTCAGCTTACCGCGCATACGGTTTTATAATAAGGAACTGCAAAAATTTTCATAATATGCTAACCGTGACCCCTCGTATTTCAGTCTGGTGAGGCCAAAACTAGAATATGGGTCCATTATATGGAATCCCATATACCATCAATACACATCAGCAATTGATAGACTCCAAAAGAAGTTTTTAAAATTTCTTACTTTTAGAATGACCGGAACTTATTCTCCAAGAAACTGTGATTACCCCAATCTGGTATGCAAATTTGACTTTGTAGCCTTAGGGAAAAGAAGAAAACAAGCATCTGTTTTATTTCTATACAAGCTATTTTATGGCAAATTGGATTGTCCTATACTATTATCAGAAATTGATATCTTTATTCCGAGAATATCTTCTAGGCACAATAATACTTTTTCACGTAAAAGGTCACTAACTAACTCATTATTGAAATCATCAGTCAATGTGATGTGTTGTAATGCGAACAAGCTCTCTACTAACATCAATATTTTTTGTTGCAGTATTTGTGAAATTAAAAATAAGTCTCGTGCGTACCTATAAGTCATTTATGTTTCTTATATCAAATAGTATTTATCTTATATCAACCAGTATTATTCCTTCCAGTATGTTGGTTTTGCTCTGTAAATGGGAAACTGTTGGACAATAAACGCTGTTATTTTTTTATATTTTTTATCACCGTAGTGTGCGCTGGTCAGGCCCTATCCCCTGTTCCCCACAACGGATTCAATATCCCCCGGAGGGTAAGGCAACACCGGTGTCTCGTTAATACAATAAGAGTGCCGTAGATGGTAATATAGCACTCTTAGGGCCGCGTTATGACGATCAATATATGCCGAGACCGCATATGCTGGACATGCTGATAGCAAGTGCATTAGGGTCTCGGGCGCCTCGCGGCATTATTATATTTTTCTTTACCGTAGTGTGCGCTGGCCAGGCCCTATCCCCCAAAACCCCAATACA
>WOGP01006417.1:0-12398 GCA_015342065.1 Leptinotarsa undecemlineata | reverse complement strand
TTATATGAAGTACTGGTGATATTTTGACCCCATCTATACATTCCCGAGAGGAAAAGAGGAAGTCCAGGGACACCCTGTATATAAAGAGAGAGAGAGAGAGAGAGGGGAAGACAGTCTTTTTAAATGGTTTCATTTAGCTTGCTCTGTTCGTTTGTTTGGGTGACATTCAGTGCCTGAAGTTTGTCCCCCTTCCTGATGACAGATTGATCTAATAGTTGGTACACATTTAGATTTGATAACAATACAATTTAATAAATTTTATATCATTTCAAGGGGCCGTTCAAGTATTAGGTAAGCACTATAGTGGAACGGAGAGTTTTCACTTTGCTTGTTAGTTTTTGATGACATGTAAGGTGAGGGGATCCAGATGGTGATTTTGTCAGCAATAGTTATTTACTTTTTTACATATAAGGCAACCCTCACATATATTTCCATCGGTTATATTTGAAAATAAAACGCATTTTTAGGAATTCCCACATATAATGTTTACTTGTAGGTACTCACTCAGAACCGAATAGGGTAATTACCACATGCTATCCACTTGTCTATCGAATCAACGGAGTGATCCAAAACATTATCATGCATAGTGCACGTGATCTTCCAGACAAGGCTGCTTGAACAGAGTCGCACTGAGGAACGATCGAAATCTCATTTTTTTTAATATTATGCGGCTGAGTATAGGAAAGTTATTCTAAGTTTAACTAATGAAGGAAATACAATTTTGTATATTTAACATTAAATGATCTACATAAAAATAAAGTAAATTTATTTCAACAAGACAAACGGGTAAACAGTTTTTGATTTCAAAATGAAGTTTCAGAGTATAAATTAAAAAATAATACGGGATAGAACGACGTAGACATTCTTAAATCGGATGAAAGTGAGCAGAGACACATTGAGCACCAGATAGCCAATGTCATTGCAAAATATGAAACATGGACTGAAGACTGTTAATTGGAAATAATATGTATACCAGAAATTGTAAAGAAATTTATTCTGTTCGTAATATTATTCGAGATTATGATATTTGTTGATCTTGTTTGATTGTTTGATCAACTTTGTTGATAACTGTGTTAATAAAATTTGTTTAAATGAATATTATCTGCGTTAAATTTCTCTATCCTGATTTTTTTTACAAAATAATAACTGTTGCTTTCAAATTGATAGAAAAGAAAACAGGATACATCCAAAGAAAAAGTCATATAACTATATTTACGTAAGCATGGGAGGAGGGGTAAGAGCTTTGCTTACTTTTGTTGACAAAGGGGATGGAGAGGTGAATAATTGTGATAAATATGCTCACGTAATACTTGAACAGCCCCTTAATCTGAGATGGTCGCAGCTATAAAATGGCAGATTCAATTTTTTCTCACAACTACATCAATCTGGGTATCAAATGATAGGTCTTGACTAGTAGAATAGTAGTACACTCTGAAAAAGATTTAAATTCAAGATAGCTGCAGCTACGAAATGGTGAATCACATATTTTTTCACAACTACCTCATATGGGTATCAAATGACAGAACTTGACTAGCAGAAAAAGATGCAAATTCTAGATGGCCGCATTTTGAAAATAGTGGATTACATATTTTTCCACAAATACCTCAATATGGGTATGAAATGTCAGGGATCGACTAGTAGAATAATATACAATTTCAAAAAAAAATTCAATATAGCCGCAGCTACAAAATTGCAGAATACGTATTTTGTCACAACTATCTCCATATGGGTATCAAATGACAGGGTACCAGTACAATAGTAGTACACCATGAAAAAATGCAAATCTAATATAATCTATACAAAGAACTCCATCAACTCAGAATCGGGATACAAGCATGGATCTCGCAGCAAAGTAATTCAATATTTTTTTACTCATTTTATTGTTTTCTGCAGCTGATAACGGCTTCTCGAATGCTCACTTATTCATTTCATTTCAAGATGTAATAAATAAGTGCCATGGTCATGTTGGTTCCCCAAAAAACTGTTGCAATAAAACACATAAATGTTTTTGGAGGAGAAATAATTTAGTAAAGAATTTTAAAAAATGGACAAATTTCATTGAATATTCTTTGAGGTTTGAGATAAAGTATATTTATTTCGTATCTTCATTCTATATTCCATAGTAAATATCAGTATAAATTTTTTAAAAATTGAAAGAACGTATACGAAATCAAAAATTCGAAAAATAACAAATCGATTTCTCACTATGAAATATTTCATACTAGAGAGTGGTGAACATTCCATGAAATGAATATATTCATTCCAGATTTCTCTTCGTTCACAATTTCGTTTGTCTTCTTCGAAATTAAATCACGTTTGTGAGTCAACAGCGCTGCAGGAGTTGAAAATTCGTAGTTTTTTTGTTGAAATCTATTCATTCTAACAATGAATGAATATTCTTGATCAACAATTGATAAGGAACAAATCCTGTTTTGAAATATCAATAATAATATAAGTTAATGCGTTCTCCTCATTAAACACTGAAATGATTGTATTTTAAGAGGTAATGTGTGAGAATATGTTTGCTATTATTTTCATTGCCTCCCTTTTCTTCATGAATATGAAAAATATCGATACTATCGGAGTGTTCAAAGAAAAAAGATTGATTACAATAACTAATTCAAAAGAAAACAAAAAAATGTTTAATGAAACGAGTTGTCGATACATTGTTCGAATTGATATTGATATATGAATGCAAAAATAAAAACAGTTCATGATAATAATCACTGCACGAGAAAATATATATTCAACCAAGTCCACCCCCTGCCAAAGAAGCAATAGCTCCAGAACTAATCTGCGAAACTATTTCGTCAGGTGATGAAAGGCTGACGAAATTTGTTGGTGTTGTCTGTGTCAAGTTCGAAACAGGCTTTGTACTAGCTCTTTCAGGACTCTCATCAGTTGTCAGCGCAGTTAGTGAATCTGTAGAAGCATGTTTTGTTGTCTTAAACTCTTGTTGACTCGTCCTTTCTCCGATTGTTGGTGTTGTTGGTGATTTGATAGATTGCATACGAGGTTTATATCCTTCTTCATCCGCCTGATAGAATACTTTGAATTGACTTCCATCATCGGATATGTAAGAATATAATCCACTTATTCGTAAAATCAAAGTTTCTCCCATTCTTTCAAACTGCCCTTTTTCCTTCCTCTCCTGTCCGTCGCTTGTGGAATACCTGGGGGAATTGATTCTCATATTTTATTGAAGATATTCGAACTTAAATGGTATTCATCAAGATATTCAAAGGTGAATAATGAATAAAAAAGCACAGAAAGGGACAATAACACAAAAAATATGACTTCACCATACCAAAGGAAGCAAGCAAAACTATATTAACTAAATACGAAAATATTTATTTGAATGACATTCTGGAACTTGACAGTATGTATATTCACTACATAGTAGGAACCTCAGTCCATTTGGTGCATTTTCAGTCAAACTGAACCTGCTCCAAATGTTTGTCTATCTTCTGGCTCATTCTTATTTCATATGTGGCCCGTAGGTCTGGTTTCTTCGAGTCCAACCTTATGGTTATAGCACATTTTTGTTGGCGAATTTTTTATTTTACCGGGATTGCAGACTCTGAACTATTTCTTTCATTATCGAAATCCAGTTATTAAAATGCACACTTCTTGCTTCGTTTCCTTTTTGAAATTGGTACTGAAAGCCTTCTCCGACCACAAAGTCTGTGAAACACGCTGGATTCTTCTCAACAGTCTTCTATATCTTATTCTCGTTCGTCATGAATTTCTGCAGGTGTTCAAAATTTCCGAAAATGAATATATACCTCTTCTTTGAAAAACTTGCTTTCTCGTACAACTCACTCAATTTTTGGAGGATCTGTACGAAGTTGTTGACTTTCTCCTATTGTTTCTCTCCTCAACAAATTTTTTTTTGAAAAATAATTTCATTAGTTTCGAGCTCTGAAGGTACTATCAATACTGCATGTAGGTGATAATCTAGACCAGAAATTGATACAGCTCGGTGTGCGTCAAACAATCAATGGATGTATCTTCTTTAGTCTAGTCTAGGAATTCTTCTGGGGAGAAATGAACTGAGGAGTTGTTGAAAAAATTATGGTTATAGGGTTGCCATAGGAAGTCTCATCGAAACACATCATTATATTGGAAACCCAAGATGCGTAGATTTGAATAAAAAATGATTCAATGCATTCAAATAAGAATGTAAGTGTAAGAAGAAATTCGAATCCTAAATCTTGCTGAATTATTGTTCTGCCCATTTCTGGAAAAGATGGCTCAGTGTATTCTGAATAGTATCTAGTCTGAGAGGATAAATGTATAGTAAGGAGTGTAATTCGTACGAAGAAGACCATAAGCAAATCATCACAAATGTAGGTATAGTAGTTATAGAAAAAAGTTTACACACTCATACTAAAGTTTGATACATTCTTTCATTTAAAAAAAGTTGGGCTGAAAGAAATAATCGATTTTGCTCTATTTCCAATGTGAACACACATCTGAATTGAAAGTCAACAGTTGATCTTTTTTCTGATAGATTGGGAAAAATTATATTCGTGCATGAGCGATTTTTTGTTCCTGATGTCACAAAAACTCAGCAAACTATAACTTCATTTTAAAATGAAACAAGTGCGGACTTCCACTGAAAAAAAAAATGTTTGAAATTCATAAGTAAAACAAGAATGAATTGAATGCAGGAGTCTTAAAATAATTGTAGACAATTATTCGGATGACTTAGTTGAAATGGAAATGATGTAAAATATGAGCAAGAATTAACAGCAAAAAAACTTCAAAAAAGCTAGTCTGTGAGGAAAACAAACTGTTGTTATCTAAATTGGAGATGAATCAATAATTGGTAGAAAAATAACTGAATTTTCAATTATATAAAATCAATCAAAATTTGAGACGATCAAAATAAATGAAAGAAATACAGAAACAAGAAAGTTGAAGATGAGAAAATATCGAATATATTTCAAACGTTTTCATTATTAGTATACACAATCATCAGCAGAAATTTTAATATTTCTGCATGAATATCGATACGAAAAATTGGAAATCAACATTTGGAATAAGAGGCTAGAGAATCAGATGATATCAATTGTCTCCTAATTCCTACTGGTCTTTATGAAATATATGTATATATATTGTCTTCATGAAATATATTTGTATTATATAATCAACGGAAAAACAGATTTTATACAGATTCAAAACAGATAATACCTGTTTCAGATTTAAGTTATTAACATCTCTCAGTTTGGTGAAATACATATGATTTTATTAGTCTCATAATTATTGCTACTGGTGTCTATGAAATAACCTTATCCCAGATATTAATTTTTCTGGGCCTGATGCTTTTGATTCATTGTGGCAATCAATTATTTCGTCCATTTACTGATGTATGTACCGATGAACAGGTGTTCTGTTCTATTAGAATTTTTATCCATTTTACTATTTATGATTTGATACAGGTATTATTGGTAAAGGAATAACTTGGAAAAAAGTATTATGGCATTTCTGAAATTATTTTGTATTCACTGTTTTTCTAGGAATTTCTTGATAAACTACTATAAGATTATATATTACATATATATTTTCATGTCATGTCTGTTGTTAAATCAAATTCAGCAAGTTTTTTCTCAAAACTATTATAAATAATGAGACTGATTAAAAATTTCAAATATTTTCAATGAATATGTTTTGAAAAACCTTCGATCGAAGCTTTCACAATCTATTCATTTGGAAGTTCATATTCAAAACGTGACAGGTACTTTGTGATAGTCATATATTGATTCATATATTATGAAACAAACTAAAACAGTTTTCCCAAAAAATCATTTACAATGCGTACTGATATGATTTGTGACTAATTCAGCACTGATCATTTCAAACAATCTGGATTATTATATTGAGTTTGCTCCCAGAAATTAAAGTTATCATTAACGAAACATTCATTCCAAATTCAACAAAATAATTTTATGATTGATTCGGCCGTTACTTGATGAAGATCCATAGTAATTTCAAAAACTACACCTCACGATTTAATCTCCACAAACTTTATTTGAAAAATATCACAACATGTTTCGCTAAGACATTATCTTTTTCAATTTTGAAGCTAACGCTAATATTTTTCAAATAAAGTTTATGGAGATCAAATCGTGAGGTGTAGATTTTGAAAAAATCATCAAAAAGAATTGATTTACCTGAAATTGTACCCGTGTTCATTCTCTTCTCTGGTGTTTTCAAGAATCCTGGGAATTTCATCACTCTTTGCGTTTTTCGAAATTACCAAAAGCACGATAATTATTCTGTACCTCATGTTCAGAAATTACGCAAATAACTATAAAATCATCGATTCGCATCAGTTTATAACCGGAAAAGCGTTACTCTGTCGAGGTGAACATAAATATTTTTATTTTATTTTTTGATACTACCAATATTCACACCGCCAGGAAATGATAAAGTTTGAATTTTTTTTTTGTTAGCGATTCTTTGATTTTATCGGAAATAATTAGTTTTGAATGACATGATCATATTGAGGCTGTGGCAAATATTTGAAGGGCAAACAACCTTCAATCTCAATCAAAGTTGACGAAAAGACTGTGAAGATCCACCAAGGCAGTTTGTTTCTTTCTTCAGTTATATAACTGGGTTTATAAATGAAGATTTCATTTCGAATTCAGTTATCTGTGTTTAATCAATATCGATATAAAGCGACAATGAAATAGATTTCTTGATAGGAAAGAGAAAACTATAAACAAATGAAACTTTGGTTTTCATAAATTCCTCAAGTTGAGAAAATTTCACACTATATTATAAGTGCCCCGCCTTGTCTATCTGAATGCAAAAACTACTGAACGGATTTTCAAACGGTTTTTACCAATGAACAAAGTGATTCAACAGAAAGAGTCTTGTGTATGATCAATTGATTTTTGCGTGATATCTTGAAATACTTGTGATGCACTGTTTGAAACCTTTGGTATAATAATGAATATTACTGGAGTTTTTTTCCAACAACACTTGGTGGTCGAAACACGTGTCGAGGTGTTAAAATAACGGTGTGGTGTTGGGAAAAAACTCAAGTATCTAATATTCATGGTTGAAATATGTTATCCGTGGAAAATACGGGTAGTGGTGGTATTAGTCCAAGCGATGTGTTAAAAATAAGGGGTCTATTCGCAAAAGGTCGGAAGGGAATGAAATTTGGTGAGATGGTAGACATAGGTCTCCTGATAGTACATCTGAGTTTGCGACTTCGGGAGGTAGTTGCTCGAGGGGTGTGGGGGATGAAAACAATAGTTTCCGCTCTACGACGCGTCAAAGTTGGAGGTTTGTTTCCAATGTTCAACGAAATGAGAACTTCTGCGCGGAATAAAACGAAGGTCGCTATAAAACCTGAAAGAGTTATGATTTCAGAGTCTGCAGATGTTCGATATTTGATACATTTGGCCCTATATGATAAATGCTATGATGTTTTGAAGCGCCTTTACATACTCTGATATAAACATTTTGTGATCATCAGCAACTGGTCAGTTGCGATGACAAAAATTCTTGGTCATACTTTTGAGCCAGTGAAATTTAAATATAAAGACAAAGTTGTCCCACTAGGAGCCGCTAAATGTACAGTAAAGAATGAGTCGGTCCCCGTTATTATCAATTCACTTCTGTTGTTTCAACGCATATGCGTTGCAAAAAATGTGATGATGAACTGAAAGAATACTTAAAGTATGAACTAGCACCTTTATCTCTTTCAATATTCACTAAGGAAGATATGTGCAAGGTAGCAAAATCTTCACTATACAAAGCTTATATGCCTGTTACACCATATAAGTTGGCACTACTACACACGTTGTTGACCGTGGCTTTTTGCTCCATCGTGTGGTGTGAAGCCGTCACAATTCATTTGCAATGATTCGTGCCAATTACATTCGATATATTGCAAGGCATTATGGGCCCAATACAATTATTATTTTTGATGGATATCCCGAAAGTGAGACAGAAACAAGAACGAAATCTGCTGAAAGAAATCGCCTCTCAAAACAGCACTGCAGCAATGATATACTCTATGGTGAATCCATAATTCCAACTGTATCGCAAGAACAATTTTTATCGAAGAGCTCCAACAAAAGACGCCTCATCGCATTGCTTCAAATAAAGTTGTAAGCACATACTTTCAAGGTTAAGCAGGCGATCGAAGACGCCGATTCATTAATTGTGCAGAGTGTCATCGAACTTGCTCCATCTTTTTCCTCCATATTCGTTGTTGAAGAAGATGTTGATTTGCTTGTTTTGTTGACTGTTAGAGCCAGAGAGATCTCCAATCTTTTTTTCCGCAAGCCGGGTAGAAGAAAAAAGCAGGATGTATTCTATTCACCTCAAAGTTTACAATATAGCGATGCTGTAGCAAAAAGTATGTTATTTTATTCATGCATTCAGTGGATGTGATTACTACATCGAAATTGTTCAGTCAAGGCAAAATTTGATTCCTCAAAACTCAAGAAAAAACCCAATATTAATAGATGCGATGCAGGTATTTGATCACCCCAAAGCCAAATTAACAAAATTACTGTTTATGTCACGGCAGTATGGTGCAGGAAGCGAATATAGTAAGTTGAACTATCTGCAGTATAAGAATTTTGTTCGGGCCGTCTCAAAAAATTCATTCAAATTATCATTGCGTGCTCATTGTCAAGTACAGAGCTGGTGGGGAGTTCAAAATCTTCCAGAAGATAATGGATAGCGCTGAACAACCACAGGACTGGACGCAGTACGGGACCAGCTTTGGGACATCTCTTGCGGACGGAATAAAAGTTGTAGATATGCTTGTGGTTGACGTAAGACAGGAGTGAAATGTTCGATTATTTGTTAACATGGTACTGGGATGTCCTGCGAAAACACTCCGGACCAGATTGTGTCAGACGACGACAATGCAGAAGATGCCGAAAACTTTCTCATCAGTTACAGTTATCAGTTACAGGACGATAAGGACCAAACATACATCGCCGAGTTTGACGAATAAATCCAAATATCGACTGTGGATTAGACTTCTTGGGAATACCATGTTGAAAAAACGTGCCGATCAACTCTACCCCAAAGTGTAGTGTAGAAACGAGTTGAAAATCATACTTTTCTGTATCACGTCTACACAAAAATGGCGCCTAAGTCAACATTAATAGGGAAATATTCATCGTAGATTCTGATATTTACAAAATGTTTATATCGGAGTATCGGATGTAGAGGCGCGCTTCAAAAAATCATAGCATTTATTAAATAGGGATAAATATATCAAATCTAACATCTGGAGACTCAGAAATCATGACTCTCTGAAAAAAAAGATTACCTAAGTATCTCATAGCGATCTTTGTTTCAATCCGCGCTTAAATTCTCATTTTGTGGAACATTGCAAATCAACCCCCAACTTTGTCGTTTTTTTTTATAGAACTCATCACAAAGCTTAATTCTTTCTTGAAGCGTCACGATGCAGAGTTTTCATCTCTCCACCCCTCGAGAGGCAACCTCCCAAAGTCACAAACTCAGGTGTACTATCAAGGGACATATGTCTACCATTCCACCTAATTTAATTTCCTCCCGACCTTTTGCTGATAGAAACTACCCACCGTTGGCATATCAGCCGCCCTAAAATTTCACTTAGTATCAATCCATTTACATTAAGTATTTAATCCTATATGAGAATAATATTTTAATGAGGGATTTACATGAAATTTGTTTATTTTAATTTAAAAATCCAGAGTCACCACTGTTACATCACGATATCACGTCACGTGACTAACAAAATCGCAAAAGTAAGCAATCCTGTATGTCCATAATTGTTGGGTTCAGTTGGCTAGCCTTCAATAAATCAATTCAATTATCAAGTGTGAAGCAAACAATGTGTGTTTGTTATAAGTTGCATTATTCGTTATTAAAGTCGTTAAATAAACATAATTGAATATAATTTATTGTTTTGGAATGACTGAATTTTGCTGTAAATTTTTCAAGTTATATAAAAAAAGCATTGAGAGTTCAATGTCAATACATTCAATGCTCCTTTGGAGCTTCTTGAAACTTCTCAGATGAAACATATCTGTCTGATCACACTCCATATTTCAGTTAATAGTTGACAAAAAAAATTCGTGTTATTTGATGATTTTTTCCTAAATTGCTATGAATGTTAGCATACATTCAGGAGCTGGACTTCGCATTAGAATCTAGTTTTTGTTCCCGTTTCGAAAGCACGGGAACGACAACTCGGACCCTGCGACCGTTACCACATCGCATTTGATAATGTACATGGCAGTAGTAAATGAAACGTCAGGCATATAATGCTGAAGACCACGGCGAAAAAACACGAAAATTAGCTTTCACACAGTTATCTCTGACAGTGAAAATTTACATTGTTTGATCAAAGTGAAGATGTTTCAAAAGATTAAATTTATAAGGATAAAAACCAAATCGTTCAATCGATGAATACCTCGTAAGAGTGATTTTTTCAATAACTATATTAGTATTAATAGATAATGTAAAGATTTTACCTACTTTTGTAGTTTGAATGTGTTGAATTTTTCAACTGAAGATTTTTTAATGCTTTGTTGTTTCTTATGAACATCATTAATGCATTTGAACGCTGAATAACAATATTTCCAATTATATACTGCACCCACGCGAATGAACTTACGAATGTTCAATCGATTCAGAGAAATACTATTTAAAATTTGATTTGGTTCATATCGTTTCCTGAGGCTACATTGGAAATTAATGAATTTTGATACTTTTTCATAAAATCCTGAATATTTTCCTCAACAGACAAGTTTGCTGTTTGTTTTATTAATTACGGTCGACAGATTTATGATTTGTCAATTGGAAAAAGGAATAAATATTACTGTAGTTCTTTCCCAACACCAAACCGTTCTTTTAACACCTCAATACATGTTTCGATCACCAAGTGATCACATTCAAGACGAAGAATAAACTAAATCTACTTACAGTGTTATCGTTATATATAATATAGATACCTCTTATATCTCCTACCTACCAAATAGCAAAATGGCTCACTAAGGAATTTGAAGGCTTGCCTATTGCGTAACCACGTTTTAGTATCAAAAACTCCTCAGAGTTCATACAACTTACAAAAAACATCGTTTTGCAAAAAAGGAGATTGTGGTTTCTTTTGATGTTAGTTCCTTATTTCCTAGCGTCCCAACTACACATGCCTTACAATATCTCGGGAAATTACTAGAGAAAATGAAATTGATGAATTCGTTTCTCTCACTAATTTGTGTATGTAACAAAACCGTTTCCAGATAGAAAATTATTTTTATGAACAACAGGAGGGAACGGCTATGGTAATCCCTTGTCTGCCTACCTGGCAAACCTGTTTATGAGCAGATTCGAAATGGAAAACAAAGAAAAGTCAAAGTATTTTCCTACGATATGGCTAAGGTATGTAGATGATGTTTTCCCAATATTCGATAACAAAAAATCGAATATCATTTTTGGTTAAGAATAGACGAAATCTCGGCTTTCTGAAACGATGAAAACCAAGATGAATATATCTCAGTTCCATACCACCAATACCCGAAGAACTGTGGCAAGATTTTCAAGGAACTAGGTATGGAGGTGGTTTTTGAAAGAAGTCATACACTACAGAGCCTTTTAGGAAATTCAGAGGACACAGTCGAGAATTCCGAAAAATCTTTAGTTTGCGAAATTAAATATAAGGACTGCGAAGCAAAATATTATGGATAAATGAAAATATATATCAAAATGAGATATATGGAACACTTAGCACACCTAAAATATGGAAGACCAGAAAAATCAGTAGTCGCCCATCATATGTTGCAACAAACCACTCCATAGATTTCAGCTCATTAAGATTAGTTAGACAAGTCAACAACAGGCATCTACATGCCTATTAGAGTGTAGAAATAAGAAAACATAATTCAAGACACCCAAAACACAGGTACCTAGAAAAGGTATCTATAGTATAAATAAGGATAACATTGTAAGTAGATTTACTTTAACCTTCCTCTTAAAGATGATCACATGGTTATCGAAACACGTATCGAGGTGGTAAAATAACAGTAATATTCATAACTACACTAAAGGTTTCAAACAGAGCATCACAAGTAAATTGGGAAAAGGATCAAACAAAATAAACAAATCAAGCTCCCTGCTGATTTACTTTCATTTCAAATTTTTTGACCTAACCTAATATATAAAAGGTCTACCTTGGGATAAAATCTAAAATATTTATTAAAGTTATAGGGCATACTACGATATTTTTTCTTAGTCGAAAATCGGGATATTTTATTAGCGATTTTTTATTGAAAAAATCACTACGCCACTGGATTCAGAGTGCCTCTAAATAGGTGTGATCAAAATTTCATGAAAAAATATTCATTATTAGCAAAGTTATGACAACTCAA
>WOGP01006416.1:0-12399 GCA_015342065.1 Leptinotarsa undecemlineata | reverse complement strand
CTGTAGTATGACAGCACGATATTCAGTTTCACCAAGATTGGTACATTTTTTGCTGCCATGCAATGTTATAAGACAACTGTCACAGGAAACAAGTTTACCATCATCTTTGAATTCATTTTTACAGTACCTAACCACATTTATCCATTTTGGATTTCCAAGTGAGAAAAAAGTCCAAAACAAAAATAAGGAGAAGAAATGTTGTTTTTTTATGATAATAACTGGCACCTTATCTATACAATGGATAAATGATGAAAGAATAAAGTCCAAAATATACTACAAATGTAGAACTCCCTTTTTTGAACACCCTGATATTAAAAAATTTGGGATTTTAACAATTTTAAACCACTCAAACACTTGAAAAACTCTCATACCAAACACAGGCTTTTCACCTATCCTATATACCTATACATATACTAAATTGAACCAAATATCTATTGGTTTCAAATCAGTTTCCATTTGTTTGTGTATCAATTGTGAATCTTCACTGAAACAGATCAAAGTTGTATCATCAGCAAATAGTTAGTACCAATTTTCCTTAATATAAGTAATTTCGAAATAGAATTTGTATACATGATAAAGACTGAAGGTCCTAATATAGATTCCTGCGGTACTCCACAAACAATATTTTTTAACGAACTTCTCTTATTTTTCAGGAACACACATGGCTTTCTATCACTGAAATAATTTCGAAACCATAATACCAATACCAAATAATTTGTTCAACAAAATTTCATTATCAACAGTATCAAAAGCTTTACAGATGTCTAATGACTGAAGTCCGCTGTTTTTACGCTCATCTAATTTTAACTAAATATTAGAGATCATATCAATTCTGTATCACTAAACCTTCGAAAGCCATATTGATTTGGATACAAGAATTAAATGGATGCCAAATATTTCAATGATTTATTTGAAAATGTCCTTATAGGACAAAACTTCAGAAAGTATTATTTCTCATTTTTCATGATGATCTACTATCACGTATTTATTGATTTGTTATAAATTGCTTTCAAGAATTTTGAATTCCAGAGATAGTTTACCAGAATCAAAGGAAATATTGAAAAATTTTTGAAGCAGAGGTGACAATTCTGATTTAACTTTCTTTATAATTTCTGTAAATTATCAAATCCAGAGGTTTTTTTTGTACTCAAATCAATTTTATAAATTAAACGGGTATATTTTTAAGAGAGATTGGTTAGTTTAATAGAAACATCAATTTAGGTGGAATAATAAAAATGAAAATTCACATAAACAAACCAATATCCACGAAAGGTTCAGAATAAATGTTTGGTTGGGAATTTTGTAAACAAATATATTAGCATTTAAAAAATGAAATGTTTCTACATTTTTTAATCAATGAGTTTGATGGCTACTCAGATGAATTTTCAACAAGATATTGCCCCTTCTTATAATATAGCAATAAAAAAAGGAACATTTAGATGCAATATTCCTAACAAACTGGATTGGAAACAATGGACCAATTTCCTGGCCAGTTTGATCCCCAGGCCTTTAGATTTTTTTAGCCGAAGATACACAAAGGATGAAGTTTTTCGACACTTACTACAGATATCAACTATTTCAAATAAAAAAACAAGATATACATGTATTGGCATTACACCCCTCATGCTAGAAAATCGCCACAGATAGTATCTTTGTATTTATAAAGTATATTTATTTCTGGTAATACTTTTGTGCTAGGTCCGTTGCTAAACCAAGATAATTTTGTATTCTATTGTACATTGATGCTGTTCATTTGTTTCCAAATTAAAATTTTTTGCATCTTTTTAGTTTATTATTATATAATGCCGTTGAACGATTTTCCACCATTTTTTTTCTACTAATTTAAAATGGACCAAAGCGCTACCGAAAAATTAACCAGGCATTTGGCAATGATAGTGTTAATGAACACATTGTTCAAAGTTGGTTTGAGGAATTTCGTTCTGGCGATTTTAGCTTTGAAGATGAATCCCGAAGTGATCGACCTACAGTAATCCAGGAAGAAGATTTGAGGACCCTGGTGGACACTGACCCATCACAAACGGTTTGTGGGATGACGGAAGAATGCGGCGTCTGCTCCCATGTGGTTTTTGATGGTTTGAAACATACTGGAAAGGTCAAACATCTTGGAAAAGTGGGTGCCTCATGATTCAAATGATTGACAGAAATCGTCACGTTTTGAGGCCTGTTCTTTGCTTTTGCGCAACCAAAACGATCCTTAATTGGATCAAATCATCACTTGTAATGAAAAGTGGATCCTCTATAACAGGAAACGTTCAGGACAGTGGTTGAATAACGATGAGCTACCCAGGCACTTCACAAAGGTGCAAACCCACCAAAAATAGACCATGACAGCGAAATGTACCAAAAATTGCATCAGTAGCAGCCGGCACTGGTCTACAGAAGAGGTCTGATCCTGCTCCATGACAATGCCCGTCCGCACGTTTCACAAATCACCATTAAAAAATTAAACGAATTGAGCTTTGAAGTACTGTCTAAAGTACTTCCCAGACCTTTCGCAAACCGACTACCGTTTTTTCAAGCACTTCGATAGCTTTCTCAACGGTAGAACCTTGGCCAATCAGGACCAGACAAAAACGGCCTTCATCGAATCTCTAGCACATATTTTTATTCTGACGGAATAACGTATTCCAAAAACACTATTGTGTGATTTTCACTAAATTTAGTGATTTGAAACAACTTTTGAAACAACCTACTAGTAAATCTTGATTTCTTGAAAATTAAAGCCTATTCAGTGTTTTGAATTGGAATGGAAACAGCCTTGTGACATTTGCGAATATTACTTCTCTTTGAAATATTGCATTTTTTGGAATAAGTCGAAGAAAACAATTTTTAAGTTTGACAGGCCTTACCTACAGTGCAATGACTTCAAACTTCATTGACAGTAAAACTATTTCTGCAGGAGTTTAAATGGGTCTGCAATATCAACATAAAAGAAGAGATTGCATATTCCTCAAGGCATTCCATATTTTAGGTGGGTTTCAATTATCCGTGGTGAATCATTTTCGCGGTTTGGAAACCTAGCACATTAGAAACCACTCTCACTGCATACCATCTGGAGGGTGTTATTAAAAAAAAGAAGAATTTCAATATGCATAAGACAGATATCCTACGAATTTAATTTTAGTGCGGTTTTGCAGAATTCAACGTAAAAAAATGGGGTCAAAATGGTTACCCTTTTGTAGTCAACTCAAAAGTATAGGTTGAATTATTCATTTCTGTATTAAAATATAACCGAACCAAGTGGTTGTTTATGTTCTCACGCAACAGAATTCTCAAAAAAAATAAAAAGGAAGAAACAAGAAACTGCTCAAAAGAAAAATACTTTATTCATAACAGTCTCATATGAATATCAAAAGCAAGATAACACATATTTGATGATTTATTTATTACAATTTTAAATAAAAAAAAGGAATTTACAACTAACAGAAATCTTACAAAACCCTGATCGTGACCGTTATACTTTCATAAATTAAATTTAAAACTCTCAATGTACATTTATCCGTAATTCTACAAATCACTTTCGAAAACATCATCAGAACCTATACAGCTGCGCTCAATGTGAATTCAAGCGTCCTTTTTGACGATATCAATGAGCTCGTTTACAGATCTACTCAGCAGATCTAGGTCCTCAACGGGCCCTGAAACCTTATCTTTTTTCTCGTCCAAACTATTTTCGCTGCACGAAGTACTCTGCGTTTCCGAATCACTATCACTTTTGACCTTATTGTTCGTGTTTCCACCAGTCGTTTCTTGCACCTTTGAAGAACTCGGTTCGCTGGGAGCTTTCTCCTCGTTCTTCGTTGAACCTTCATCACATTTACCTGAAAGGAAATTAATTATAAACACCTGAATTAGACTTCAATCAGTTATTCAACAATGTAAAAATTATGTAAAATTGAATTATTGCAAACAATGTTTTATAATTTTCTGAACTCGGATGCACAAAAGTGTTATATAATCTTTTGCGTGATAAAAAAGATGTATATTTGTGGTTATAACAATTAATGATTCAATTTTGAGTGGTGTCATCAAATTTAGTTATCTATCAGTAGCAAAGCATTGGAGTTCAGACTAATCAATACGTTACTTGGTATAGAAAAAGTGCTGGAGATAGTTGTATACCAACAACTACTTGATTATCTGAATCAAAATAATTTGTTAATGACTTATCAATCAGACTTTAGACAGAATCATTCATGCGAAGCATCACCACAGTTCCCGATAACAAAATGGAAAAAATCAATTGATAATGGTGATTATGTAGTTGCAGTTTTCTTGGACTTGAAGAGAGCTTTTGAAATGATTGATCGCCAAATAGTGATTGATAAGTTGAAAGCCTTAGGCATACAAGGTACTATATTGAAATGGATCAGGGACTACCTAACAAATCGCAAACAAATCACCAAAGTGGAAACTAATAACCAATAACTTCGGTGTACCACAGAGAAGTGTCTTGGGTCCTTTATTATTCCTATGCTATATTAATGATATACAATACAAATGGATGTAGCCGTTACTATGTGGTAGGAGATCATAATGAAAAGAGAAATGAAAATTTCTATGGACATTTTCAAATTTACACAATAAACTCCTTATTGTATAAGTTCGAAAATGTCCATATAGGACGAAACTGCAGTAACGTTAGTTACAATTAAAAGTGGTAAAAAACATAGAAATTTTCATTTCTCTTTTCATTTCGACATACAATACTATCATGACTGTGATTTTCTCAATTTATTCGCAGATGACACGTTACTGTCAATCTCAGGCAATGATATGTATGGTACTATCAACAAGATGAACAATTCCCTATCAAAAATACAAGTATATTTCAATATTAACAAAATGAAACTCAATGTGACAAAATGTAAGGCAATGATCCTAACCACACTCTTTAAATACAAAAACATCAGCTCAAACCAACTCACTCTGGAAATAGATAACAATAAAATTGAATTCATAAACCAGTTTGAATATCTTGGATTCATACTTGAAAATAGCCTATTATTGCATGAACATTTTTCCTACATAAGGAAAAAAATTAGTAAAAAACTTTACTTCTTTATTAGGATTTCCTCACGTCTTTCAACATACTCCAAAATTACAGTATATAACACCGTTATCCAGCCCCACTTTGATTATTGTGGTAGCTTACTATACTCCCTAGATTCTAATGAAATTTCACAATTACAAAAGCTGCAAAATCGCGGTATGAGAATAATACTGAAGGGTAATCGTTTTACCAGCATTGCAGTGATGTTAGATTGTTTGCAGTGGGTATCGGTGAAAAACAGGTTTTATAAATTAACAATGATTTTTATATATAAGATATTACATAAGCTACTTCCAGATTATCTAAGTGAATTTACTACGATTAACTCCCAAATACATAACTATACTACTAGAGGAATTAATATGTTTCATCTCCCTAATTATTTTATTTTATTTTTTTTTATTATATAACTATTAGTCTAGAAATGTTTGTATAGCTATTTTTCAAAGCCTACTACCTAGCAGTCATCTGTATTGCAGATGATACAACAATGATTCACTCTAACTACTCGACAAAACCAATGAAATTGAAGAAAAGGCTGTAAACTGGTTTACTTCCAATAATTTGAAATTAAATAGGCGCAAAACTCAACAAATAGCTATATCTTCAAATAATAGGGTAACCACACAAAAGCATGTTAAATTATTAAGTATAATTATTGATGACTCACTTAAATGGGAAATCATATTGACTTTCTGTGCAAGAAATTGTCAAGTCAGCTCTACCTTCTTCGCCAGCTGAAAAGATTTATAAGTACCAATACATTACTGACTGCGTATTACTCAGTATTTCACTCCCATTTAATGTATGGAACTCTCTTATTGGGAAAATCCTCTCTGGATCAAAAGATTTTCCGTATGCAAAAAAAGCACTAAGAATAATAGCTGGAGCTATTAACGAACCATGCCAACCTCTCTTCATCTTTTACAAAATTCTTCCTTTGCCTTGTATATTTATTTTGAACACTTTGTTAGAGATCCATAAAAAGAAAAGTATATTTTCCACCCAATCATCAGACTATCATAATTATCCCACTAGAAATGCAGATAAACTTAGAACCGCTGAATAAACTAGAAATGTCTATACAAAATTCACTGGACCTCAAGTTGTACAAACATTTACCAGCTGACCTCACTCAGCTCAGTCCTCAATCACTCAAGAGGGTAGTAAAAACATTCCTTTAAAAAAATTATTTTTACTCAACACAGGATTATATGGTACTTACACTTAATGATTTATTTACTTTCTACCTAACAGTTAAGTTCAATTCCAAATGATCATTAATAATTGTATATTATCTTTAAATTTCGTACTCAGTACAGTGTGCATCTGCACTGTTTTTGACCAGTCATAAATGTTTTTATTGTATGCATAACATGATTAAATAAATTCTGTCTATGACATCGTTAAGCAATTTGCGGCCCTTTTTTCTGTACTGATTCAAATTAAACCAAAGCGCTGCCGAAACAGCCCGAAAAATTACTAAGCACTTGGTAATGATAGTGGTAACGAACACACTGTTCGACATTGGTTTGTGGAATTTCATTCCGGAGATTTTAGCCTCGATGAGCCCCAAACTGGTCAACCTACAGTAATCCAGGACGAGGATTTGAGGACCCTGGTGCAGACTGACCCATCACAAACGGTGCATGGGATCGCAAAAGAACTGGGCGTCAGCTTCTATGCGGTTTATGATAGATTAAATAGTATTGGAAAGGCCAACAATCTCAATAAGTGGGTGTCCCGCAATTTGAACAATTGACAGAAATTATTTCGTTTCGAGCTCTTTACTTATTTGCTTTTGTGCTATCAAAACGTTCCTTTTCTGGATCGTTTCGTCACGTGTGATGAAACATGAATCCTCTACAATCAATCAATCATATATTTCATTCAAAGGCCCTATTGGGTATAGAACATGTCAATCACAATGAACAATACAAAAGTTCTTAAAAGAAAAAAGAAACCTATAGTTTTACAATCAATGTGCACAATCACAAATATATAAAAACATACACTAATTCACTATTGTTTCATATTAAAATACTCAGTGAGGTCGTAAAACAAATTAATTTGTAAATATTTTTTCATGGTGCTTCGGAATCTGGATAGTGTGGTCTCATTTCCAATATTTACTGACAACTTATTGTAAGCCTTTTATACCCATGGAAATTGGTCCCTTTGACACCAGATCAAGATTGTCAAGTCTGGAATAGATATTACTGCTAGCTCTAGTTTGATATGGGTGTAAATCATTATATCTAGAAAGTGTATTTCTGGTTCTGTAGATATACATATACCCCAGTAGATACAAGCAGACTAATGGCAAGATATTCAACTCTGCATATATATAGGAGAGTCTGTTTGACGTTTTCATTATAGCTCATATTGCTCGTTTTTGTGATAAAAAAAGACCTTGTGCTGTCGGCATTACTCCCCATAGCATTATGCCATTCATCAAATTTGATTGAATTTCTATAAAATAAAAATCTCTCAGGCAGTTCCTATCGATATGGTTACGAATACACCGAATTTGATATGTTTTAGAATTTATTTTTATTGTCATGCCAGCTGAGTGTTTTTTCTAAAGTCAATCCTAGAAATTTCACAGAAATGTTTCGGTTTATGTGTACATTGTCAAGTTTCAAAGATATTTGATAGTTTGTAGTCCTTTGTCTAGTATGAAAGATTACGTATTCTGTTTTTTCGGTACTGAGATACAGTTGATTGGCAGAGAACCATTCCCCAAGTTTCACTAGTAACAGATTGCAGTCATCCTCGTTATTGAGAATGCCTTCGTGGTCTACTAAAAAAGCTGAATAATCTGCATATGACGTTATATTGTATAGATAGATAGATAGATAGATATTTTTTATTTTCCTCTGAATATTATGATACAACACAAATATATATGAAGATATCAAACATTATGGGAAACGTCAGAATCACAAATTTTCTATTTTAAATCAATATATAAAAATGTTTGTTATAGGATACATTTAAAAACATTCAACATATGGATAGATGTTGAAACACCTTCGACATTAGACATATACTTGAAACATAAATAAAAATAAAAAGTTAAAAGTTAAAATTTTGATTCATTAGATGCTGTAACTCTTGTACTCTTGTACTGAGTAGTAGCTTTTCTGAATTAACATTTTCTTTAAATTATCTTTAAAAAGTTTTTTGTTCTCAACTTTCAACTCCTCCAACTCACATATTTTGTTATAAAATTTTATTCCCATATATTTCAATAACTACACCTAGATTTCACCACTCCGTAATATCCATGTCATGTATCACCATTTTTCAATAACTTCAAAATTCATTTGAATCCTGAAATATAAGAATATTGCAACAACTATTTGTGCATATTAACATCCCAAACTTTTTTTGACTGATTATCGAAATGAATGAAACCTTTATAGAACTCATAGAGATAATCTATAATATCAAAATAAAACGTGTTTTGAAAGTTTTATAGTGAAGAAATAGTTTTTCAGTGGAACATCCTTGAGAACGGTCCTGAAGTCACATTGCCATATCTTAATGTTGACTGACTAGGAGCAACAATTTGAAAATGGAATCTTGTTTGCAAATAACCATCAGTTTTCAACATCCAACAAATACACATAAAAATCGAAATATTTGAATTAGTCCAATATATCTAAGTATAAATCAACCATTTCAAACACTTAATAGATCTGAAACTAATACCAGTCATTTTCATTTACCTGAAAAACACAGATCAAGTACTTCATGACACTATAAAATGTTAAAAGTTCAAAATACATCTGTGAAATAAATAAAAATACAATTTTATTATTTTTATTAGATACAGACTTTCGTCAACATCAAATTCATTGACTCCACAAATAATAATTCATTCTGTTTGGAGTACTCTTATACCATAGATCCATGAAACAAAAATAAAACCATTTTGCTTACTCTGATTCATAGATAGAATTCTGCCTAGCTTACTCTGACTTATCGCTAGAATTCTGCCTTTTCATAGATTTCAGAGCTTTCTCTCGCAGTTTCTTCTCATCCTCGTTAATAACTTCAGCATCGCTATTGTCTGAATCATCGCTATCCTGCTTTCTTTTTTTGTGTTTTTTATGTTTCTTCGAGTGTTTCTTCTTCTTCTTGTGCTTCTTGTCTTTTCTCCTTTTCTTAGTATCCCCTTCATCATCAGAATCGCTTCCCGACTTTGCCTTTTTTTTGTGCCTCTTCTTTTTTGAAATATCTTCATCGCTATCCGAGGAGCTATTGTCCTTCTTATGTTTTTTTGATTTCTCTCTATCAGTTTCGTCTGAACTATCTTGTTTCTTCTTTTTCTTAGCGGGAACGTCACTGTCACTAGAATCCTTCTTTGACTTTTTTCCTTTTTCTGAACTGACTGACCTGCGCTTCTTCTTAACTCTCTTCTCTTCTTCAGAGTCGGAGCTCTGATGTCTTTTTTTTGCAACCTTCTCCTCACTACTGTCACGTTTCTTCTTTTCCTTTTTCTTTTTCATCTCCAGCTCTCTAGAAGATCGGTCATCATCACTGTCACTAGAACTTGAATCCCGTTTTCTAGGCTTCCTTTTCGTTTTCACTTTCCGTTTCTCTTTCTTTTCCTCTTCACTGTCGGAGTCACTTGAGTTCGAATCAGATTCACTCTTCGGAGGTTTTCTCTGAATTTTCTTTGACTTCACTTCTGGCTTCTCCTTATGGGGCTTCTTCTTTTCTTCCTTGATGCTAGTAGCTTTGGCAGGCTTAGGGGGAAACTCCTCAGCCTTGATGAATGGTGAAGGGGTTCTTGACAAACTCCTGGAATACCTGGGAGGACCATGGGGAGGAATAGGGTAGTTCTCTCTAGGACTGATGCTCCTGGACTTTCTCTTTTCCTTCTCTCTTTCCCTGGTCTTTGCTTCATTGGCAGCAGCTTGGTCAGCTTTCTTCCTTTTCTCCATCTCTTCACGTTCTTTTTTCTCATGACGGTGGAGTTCTTCTTCTATCCTCCTTCGAGCCTCTTCAACCTTCCTTGGTGGTGGTTCAGGATGACGTTCTTCTTTCCTAAACCCTTGACGTATTAACCTAGAATCTCCTCTCTGGTCCCGCCTATCATCAGCACGTTTTTGTGGACTGGGACTTGGTCTTCTTGGGGGTCTTGACCTCTCTCGTACTGGTGATCTTCTTCTGATGCTACCTCTCTCTCGGGATCTTCTTCTGGATCTAGAACGTCTATCTCGCTCTCTAGAAATTCTTCTTTCCCTGTCTCTGGGATTCGAAGATGCTCTTCTATACACATTCCGGGTTCGACTTCTGCTTCTTCTGAATCTGTTGCAAATGAAATAAATGATAAATGAATTATAACTTCACTTCAAAAGTAATAATCAAATCAAGTATAATGAACAAAATGTCAAACATATACAGATTTATTATTACTAACCTATTTCTACTTGGGCTCCTGGTTCTTCTTCTAGGGCTACTTCTTCTAGGTCTGCTGTTTCCCCTTCTTCTACTTCGGCTAGTACTTCTCCTTCCATAGCTTCCTCTTGTAGCTGCTGCACCCAATCTTCTTGGACTAGGACGTCTGGACAGACTCCTTCTTCTTCTCTCACGGCTAGGACTTCTCCTTCCCCGCGAGGGGCTACGTCTGGAAGTAAAAACTATCTGTAATTTGAATTCAAAATTAATGTCAAAGCTATTAGATTGACTGGTACTGGGTCACAATTGAAGAACATGAAAAACTATTCTCCATACATATTCTACTCTAATGGACATTGACAATTTTGATAATTACCCGATTTATCAATTTCTACTAATTCAATTTTTTTATAAAAAAAAATATTTAATAATGTAATAATTTACAAACTTATGTTCGGATATGGAGAAATTCTGAAATGAAATAGAATCTTCTGTTAAACAAGAAGACTAGTGTAACTTTGATGTATGAATCAGTTCTTTCAAACTGATGCTGATGAAAAAAAAACTGAGGAAGAAACTGGTAAGCTTTATTTGATGATAACTTGGAGCATTGAAATATATCCACCACCTTCGATTAAGATGCCTCACAAACAAGTTTGAAGTAATCTGTTTAAATATTGAAAACAATAATTGAAAATTTTTTTATTAAAGTTAATTATATAAATAAAAAGTTTTGTGGTCTCAATGAAAACAATGAAATTTTCACTCACATCTTTGTTTTTTCATAAAAAAAAACAGAAAAAGTTGATGTTTTTGTATAGTTCAACCATTATATTTTTAATTCATCTATATCAACTTCTTTCTTGAAAAAGTTACCTTCGAATGAAATAAAAATTACCTTCAAGCAAGAAATTTTTTCATTACCTGGAAACTGAAAAATGCTGTAAAGAACCTTAATAAAATGGCACTTGAAACAAGTACAATTTTTAAGGATTTACCGTGGGCAAAATAACTCACCGCATATCAAAGAACGACTAAAAACAAATCCCACCTTCTTGAAATACTCCTTTTCCTACTAGGTGATCTCCTCCTAGACAGGCTGCGTTTTTTTATCCTAGGACTGTCCTTCCTGCGGGGCGATTTGGATCGTGATCTCTTCCTCTTTCCTTCAGGCTCGCTATCAGAACTATCTTTATTGGATCTGTAGTGTCTCTTCTTCTGTACGCTATCTTCTTTCTTCCTAATCTCAAAGTTCTCCTTGGATCCTGAACTCGACCGAGACCGTCTCTTGTCCTTGACATCTTTGGAAGTGGATCTGGATCGACGAGCCTTGAATGATCTGCTGGATGATCTCGACTTGGACCTTGACTTGCTCCGTGATTTTGAACGAGTCCGACTTCTTGATTGAGACCTCGATCGGGAAAGCTTCTTGTTCTCTGCCAAGGACATCAGCTTCGCTTGCAACTTGGAGACGGGTAGTGTAGGGGCTGAAGTACTATGGAGTTGATTAATAATGTAAAGTTAGGCGATTCTGTTTGACCCGACTTTTAAATGATATTTCTGTATATGAAGATTTCAGAAAATAATGAGTTACGGGGAAAGCTGTGTGATAAAAATCAAAACATACTAGCTGAGTTGGCAAACGTTGTTTTGACACATAAATTATTTTTATCAGAACACTAACACTTACAAATAATCATTTCCGAGAAGAATGGCAACTAACACTGTGACACGAGAATTTTATATATTAGATCAGGGTTGTCCAACTGGCGGCCCGCGGGCCGCATCCGGCCCGCGAGGCTATTTGTTGTGGCCCACGTAAGATTTTCGAAAAGCATATATTTTCTTTAAATGCTGCCACTGTGAAAAATATTTTTTAATTTATATTTCATGGTTTAGCAGTGTTTTTACAT
>WOGP01006415.1:0-12400 GCA_015342065.1 Leptinotarsa undecemlineata | reverse complement strand
CAAAATAACAATAAATCCAATTCGCATTTATGACGATGTATCTCTGTAGTTGTTCGTAAAATAATTTTTTGCTGCGAACTGGTTCATTTTGGGCGAAAGTCCCAGACGACATTTTTTGTTCAAAATGAAACAGGCTATCGGAAATAAATTTTAAAATGGTAAACAAATAATAAGACAAAAATTTACATAGGAAATAAATTTTAGGGGTTGCGTTTTCCACCCCTTACAACCAAGGGGTATATCTAGTAGATTAGTCTAGAGACTACTCCATATATAATTTCAAGAAAAAGTTGAAAACATATCTGAAGTCTTCTAGATAGATAATATATTCATGTTATGTCTTGCTCATATGGTTTTCCCTTTGTTCCTTTGTGTATTTTTTGCTATATATTTTACCTTTTTAAGCTAAATAGATTTTTAATATTCACTTTGGAATTTATAACCTTTGTTTTTTATTAGTCTCACAAAGATTCATGAACTACTCACTTACCAATGTATACTAGATAATTATTTTCATATTTCTATATATAAACATGCTATCCCCCAGGTTAAGTTGTAAAACAGCCTCGGCTGAACTTCGCCCTTTCATTGATTTTTGTATTTACTTTATCTATACAAACAATGTATGTCAATGAATAAAGCCCATTTATTATTATCAAATGCAATAACTCCACAATTAGTAATGGAAATTCAAAAAAATAAGGTCATTGTATAGAGAATTGAAGTACTTTTCATAAGAAATATCACAAGACCCCTTTTTGCACTCGTAGAATAATTGAAAACTTCCCCTCAGCGGTAAGTGATATCACACTAGTGGCTTTTTTATGCAGAGCTGAAACTATTTTGTCCTTACAAAATTTTTTTTCGAAACTGATATCTTGCTCCGCTCAAAAGTTAAAACTGGGGAGGCCTAAATACGTCCACATTGTATGTGATAAAATTCCACGGTGAAAAATGATGCCTAAAATAATTCAATTGATTTGAAAAAACAGTTAACAATATGTTCAAAGAATATTGTTACAGAATCCTAATTCACAAATTTTCGGTCTTCATAACCACCAGATGAAGGATAGAAAAGGCTTATAGCAGTTTTCATGTAACATCTGGTGTATGGAATAATTTGAAAAGAAGATTCGTGAGGTGAGGTATTAGAGACATTAGCCCTCTTGGTTGGCTGATTTGAAGCAATATTGGTTCTCTTTTATAACGGCCTTGAAATGATATACCCTGTTATTAACTAAAGTGGAGCTGACGAGAACAACTTGACAACAATTCTATGAGGGTAATTTTACGGTTGAGGTGTGACATGAAGCATGGTAGTTGCCAATTATCCCTTATTATCCGATCTGAAAGGTGAAAGTGCGGTTTTGCAATATGAAGTGTCATCGAAAGAATGGAATGAGTATAACGGTGGGATTGATTTGAGGCTTGAATTTTTAAAATATCTAGTGATATGAATGAAATGCATTACCAGATTGTTCGTTATTTCTCAGTTGGCGACTTCGTATAAAAAGGGGGGTTTATTCTGCGTTGCAAGTAGACTAATAGATATGGAAACTGATTATTTTTCAAGAAATGATCCGGAAAGAAATTGAGCCTAATACTTCAAGTAGTACATTTTATTTTCTTCTCCACTGATTTGGAACTGAATATGTGGTAATACCTATACTAAGGAGCTACGGTGGGTGGTCAAACCTTGATGGACTCACATTTTCTCTGGGATGCAGTAACATCAAAGTTTTTTGAATATCTTTTTATCAACATAGTGTCCTAGCAGCTGAAGCCCTCTTTAGGATGCAAAAATGAAATACGAATGACACAAAAATATGTACTACTATTAAAGATTTGATACGAATGGAGTGGTCCTATGTTCCTACAGTGCATCTATGAAGTTGTTATTGGATTCATTATAGGCTAAATACACCGTGGGTAGCAATATTTTAATTAAATCAAATTAATAGCATATTATACAATATCTCATTATCAATTTTGCCAAAGACTAATATATCAAAAAATAATTTTTTTAAAGAATATCTCTGACAGTATGAAATTTATGCGTGAGTAATCTCGTCCTTTGTATTAGATATGATAATATAACCATTAAATATAACAAATATTTAATGGATACTATTTTTTCTATAACCGGGCATTAATAATTGAACCTTTTTGTGCAAGTCATTTGGTGCAATTTAAGTTCAATAATATACAGCTGATTATCTGGATTGAGTGAAAAAGTCATACACTTTCTTTTTTTTTCACATTCAAACTCAAAATAAATCATCAGTCAGTCAGTAAAGACATTTTCTTCAGAATCATTTCAGAAGTTTTATGGACTCCATTCCAATTATCACTAGTGAAGATAGTGGACGTATCATCAGCATAAAACACTATATGACCGTCAAATTTATTAATCTGCGTTATTGCGTTAATGTAATCACGAAAAAGGATCGGGCCAATTACTGTTCCCTGTTGTATTCCCACATTGATTTTTTATGTTGCACTGAGCTTACTACCAATTTCAACAGTTTGTGTTAGTTTATTTAAATGATTCTGCATACGTTTCAAAGCATGACCCCTAATAGGAACCATAATTACAGAATTTTTCGAGTAGTAATATACGACATAGTTTGTTCGACAAAGTCGAGAATGACATCTTCAGTATTTCATTTGTTTATGAACCAGAATTGTTGTTGTGTTGATATATGATGTTTACTAAAGAAATCTATTATTCAATTTTCGGAAACACTGTATTGATATTATTATATCCACAGCAAGCGCCAAATATGACGAATCCGCCCCCCATGAGCACAATCTCATTTTCAATGTAACCCCCACTACTGAACTACTGCCTATAATACTGAATAAAATATGAAAATAAATTACAAGGAAGTCATGTTTCATTTGCTACCCTAATTAAAACTAATTGTAGGTACGACACTGGTCGGCAAAGAGTTTTTCGTAATCCAATAGGAAGGCTTGGCGCTTGCTATAACTGTCTAGCGATTATTGCCTTTGGACTTAACCGTATATCGTTTGATTATATTTTTTAACATTTTTTTCTAGATGAAAACACAAAAATACGAAGATCAATTTTGTATTGTTGCTGCTTCAACATAGTTAGGTTTATGTGAAATATAATTGAAATACATCGAAATTAAAACCGTAGTTAGGTTTATGTGAAATATAATTGAAATAAATCGAAATTAAAACCGAAAGACTTCAAAATTTCCATAAATTTCCATTTTTCAACGAAAATTTTGATAATCAACAATACCATGAAAGCAGCCAGGATGATAAAACCACAATTTCGTATGATTTTATTTATCAAATCTATCCATCTAGTGATACTCAATAGTTCGACAATAAAGGGTGAGTATAAATAACATCATCAGTGTAACCAGAACTGTCACATTTGGTGTATAACAAGGCACTGTGTTAGAACCATTATTGTTCACACTACACATAAATAGCTCAATTCAAAAGGAACAGTCAGATTTGCTGACGATACGGCCATAATTCATACTGCAGATAACTTAAAGATTCACAACATAATGCAGAGATTGATTTTCTGTGGTTTCAATATAACAAACTATCATTGAAATAAAAAGTATGCCTATCTACACCTTTGGCTCTCCAATAAAATGTTCATAATGTCGGGACTAGTGATAGGTGAATTATCATTTAGAAGAACACAGTGTTTATCAACAACACAATTTATTAACAACAAAAGACATATCAAACAAAACACGAAAAAGAGAAATACAGGATAACCTCGAGGAAATAACGCTAAGTATTTTCTCGATCAGCGAAGATACTGTAGAGCGGGTTTATTTCTCGGCGAAAACCCCTGAATAGGAAATAGTTGTCGGCCGAAATCTTAGAACAGAATTAGGATTAGTTCCCGGCTGAAATCCCTGAATAGACTGAATGCATATGCTAAGAAATGTGTTCGAAGTAACTCTTTAAAATCACCACTGGTCGGGGTCATAAATATAGTCAAAAGAGTCAACCACTTGGGCCCGAATTCTTTGTCTGAATCGATAAGCGTGTTAACGATTAATACCTACTCGAAACATCATGGTGCCTTTCGTTTCGAGAGAAAAGAGCATTTCAACGATATGCGATGAGAAAATACGAAAATGATAAGAAAAATTTAAAATAAAAGAATTAACATAAAGACCCAAGCAGATGTTTTGGACGAATGCTCGATTGCATTTATGAAAAGTTAATTTTCTAACAAAAATTTATAATACAAAATAAAAATCAATAAAGAAATAAAATGTTCCTAAACTAAATAATTGTAGGAAAAACACTACATTAATAATAGTCGATACAAAATGACACATATTTGATGAAATATTTTGTCGGCCCATGATAAGAACACAGAAATTCTTAATTAAATTAGAGTGGTTAAAGTTAAAATAAATCACAAAAAAAGAGTTAAATTTTTGCAACCGTTCAAAATTGAAAAATACGCAAGTACCTGATATAGCGGAACATTACACCAAGATGAAGTGGATGTTTTATTGATCCCAAACTGTATATGAATCAAATAAATCCATTCTCATTGAAGTTACCGTGAAGACAAGAAAGTTTTTCTGTGAGAAGATTCATCATAAAACATAAACGCGTTATTTCAAATAGGCCGATATGGAATAGCTTTTCGAAATGATTCACACAGATCAGACTGTTAAATTATCATGACAAATTTTATAGGTTCCCTTCTCATAAAGCTCGTATCGAATCAATTTTCTCATACCTCGCATACTTCAGCACTATTATAAAGACTCATTAAAAATAAAAAACAAAGAACCATTAAATACAAAAATCTTAAACCGCAACAAACAAGTGATTGGTTGAGGCAATAAACTTGTCCATCTGACACGAGGCTAATAATTCATAACAGAAACCACATAAATTACAATTCACAAAAACTAGAAGCTGTCAATCAAATTTTCTAACCTCAAGTAATGAGGCACGCGGTCTCGGCGCAGAGCAATTATTGAATGATTTCTTTTCAGATACTTGGGGTAGACCATATAGATGACCAGTGACGGAGAATTTATTATTTTTTGCCAATCAGAGTTGGTTTGTGTCGAACTAAGAATTATTTGTTAGTAAAACACTAAATAATTTCATAACATGAATAGTTGAAATTGAAAGTGGTATATTTCTAGGAGAGGTCAGTTGATGGGAAAAAACTTTTTGACTTTAACTTCACTATATTTGTACAAAAATTGTAAACACTTCGATTCCCGTTTGGTTGATCTGATTAAAACATGTTTTTCTGTTAACTAGCTGTTGCCTCCCTACGAACGACAATTATCAAAAGTAGTATCCACCTACTATTTGAATTTATTGCAATGCATATCAGGAAATGATCTTATAATGTAATGACAAGTCAACATACGGAAGCGCAGAATGGACACGTATTTTTATTAAATTCGCGAGGTTTGGTGATCTGAATAATATTTTCAAATGCTTATTTGTTGGAAAAGGGATCAATAATCCTTCGTAGATGAACAATAATGTCATAAGGAAACAGTATACATGTTAATACATGTTGAAAATTGATATAGTTTTAACTAATCTCATATATTGTAAAAAAAACGACTTCAAAACTGGAAATTTCCACTTTAGTCTCGAAATTCTGACTTAAATCTCGAAATTACGACTGTAAACTTGAAATTTAGAATCTTGAGAATTAAGTCAAAGTTTCGAGGTTAAAGTCATAATTTTTAATTAATGAGTAAGGTGGTGACATATCTCCTTAAGAAGACGACATCTATGGCATCGACAGAGAACTCAATCTTCGAATATCAAAGATAAACGAGGCTCTTCAAGGACGCAAGGCAACTAGTGCAAAATCAGAGCCCAGACACAACGCTTTTGTGATTCAACACCAAACAGCGCTTTCTGGATCCTCCGTAGGTCTCATCAGTCATGCTAGGCTGAATCACAACTGTCCTTAAAGAACACGCCTAAGTGAGGCATCCTGATATTTTGTGACACGTGTGTTCTATATCATTATGATTATCATTACTTTCCCTGAGGTTGCACTAGTCGGGCCCTATCCCCAAAGCCCCGATGCATTCGGGAGAGCACGCCAACAATATCAACCAATGACCACTCCTACACCGTGAGGTACCTAAGTGATCATTGGGTCCGACAATCATGTGCCCTAAGTAGATGCAGTGAGTCAAGAATGACAGCCTATTACATTGTCCGGTTGTGATTTCCGCTTTAGTGCGGCAAGTCGGCAGTCCAAGAATCAGAAAGAGTATCTTTACAGAGTGGCTGGATAGAGTCTGTAGAATTCGTAAAGAAAATCTCGAAATTTTATGTGTTTTTTTATTTTTTTTGGATGATATTCCTCTCGCCGAGAGCTGAAAACTCCACGACGAAAATCGTCTTGCTCTGATGACCGAGAAAAACTAGTTACATCAATCTTTTTAGCTTGTATGATCCTGAGGGTTGGTAATGAATTATTCAAGTAAATTCGGTACTTCTCATTTTCCACAACGTATTCAACATCCCTCGAAGCGTAGAGCAACAACAGTGTGTCGTCAATACTGTAAAAGTATTATTATTATCCTCATTCAACAGATGTACGGCTGATCCAATTCCCAAGCACAAATCACTATTGGATATAGTTGATAAAGCCTTCTCGACGACGAATCACGTTACTATTGGTTTTTTCAGTACCAAAAAGTACTGTAAATGTTACTTTTTCATGTCTGAGCTTGATATCTAGTTTCCGTTATGAAGAGGAGTACTTTTTCGTTCGCACACATAATAGAACTTTTGAGAATACATTGTTTGAAATTATTCTTTCAGTTCTTTTGTTCAAAATTGGCTTCATTCATCAACAAAATCATTCCCGAGCTGCTCTAACATTTCAATGCCACTTTTGTAGAAATATTTATCTTTTGCCTCAAAATAGGTCTCAGTTTTAGCTATAACGTCTTCATTCGAGCGATATGTTTTACTGGTAAGCATTTTTTTGAGGTCTGCGAAAAGCCAGTAGTCCCTGGGAGCCAAATGTGGCCGAATATGGTATATTCGGGAGCAATTCGAAGCCCATCCTGTACAATTTTGCCATCGTTTCCATTGAAATGTGACACTGTGTATTGTCTTGATAAAGCAGCACTTTTTTTTCTTCAAACGGGGTCTTTTTCCGCAATTACGGCCTTCAAACACTCCAATAACGCTAAATAATATTCACTGTTGCCTTCTCAAGATGGTCGATGAATATTACAGCACGCACATCCAAAAATACTGAGATCATAACCTTTCCAGCCGATTGTTGTGCTTCCGAGCGCTTTGGATGAGGTTCACCAGTTACTCTCCACTCAGAAGAAGATCGTTTTGATTCCGGACTGAAGTGATGGATCCATGTTCCATCCATTGTCACATGTCGAAGAAAAAAATCTGGTTTGTAATGTTTAGACATGGCCAAACACTACTGAGAATTGTCAAGACGTCTTATTTTTGGTCAACACTTCTCGATCATTCAAAACGATTTTGTGGATTTTTTTATGTTTCTGGTGTTACTAACTCATTTAAACGTCCACTGTGTTCTGCATCATCGGTGTCTCTACGACCACGGGTGAAGTCAGCAAACCAACGTTCAATTGTTGTTTTTGTGACCTCAGCAGGGCATTTGACTGTATCAATCACGACATACTACTGCTGTATACGCATGGTATTAGAGGCTGACCTCTAGATTGGATAAAATCATTTATACTCCAACGTAAACAATATGTAACAATCAACACTCATTTCTCACAGCAAACTGAAACAGATATTGGTGTCCCTCAGGGGTCCATATTGGGGCCAATTATGTTCCTGTTCTATATACATGATTTGGATAAACCTTATGTACCTGCATCCTTCACAATGTACGTTGAGAATACGTCGTTGATAATATCTGAAAAAATGGACCCTTCCTTGCGTGATAAATGCAATGAAGTATTGACTCCTTCGAATGAATGGTTTTCAACAAATTACTTGTTTCCAAATAATAAATTGATAGATGTAGCCGTTACTACGTGGTAGGAGATCATAATGAAAAAAGAAATGAAAATTTCTGTTTTATACCACTTTTAATTGTAACTAACGTTACGGCAGTTTCGTCCTATATGGACATTTTCAAACTAGTTACAATTGAAAGTGGTATAAAACATAGAAATTTTCATTTCTCTTTTCATTGTTTCTAAATACTTCGAAAATGCAAGCACTGAGCATATCCAAAAAAAGAATGTAATGAGTTGTCATCGATCCATCGATCTCAACTAGTTCGGATCAAACAATTTTTTTAGGATTACGAATAGATAAAAATTTCAATTGGAAGACTCACTCCCACTACCTAATCTCAAAGTTCAATTCGATTGCCTTTTAATTTAGAAATTTGCGGCATGTACTCAATATTGATACAGCTCTACTATGCACAAGTTGAGAGTAGGCTACGATACAGTGTGATATTTTGAGTATTATCTACCCTAGCAAAAGGTATCTTCGTGGCACAAAAACGAATTGTACGATCAATGACGGGGATTTGACAGACAGATTTATGCAAAGATATATTCAAGAAACTGAAAATATTAACATAACCATGTCTAGTCATATAGGAGTTGAGTATGCTAGTAATCGACAATAATGATGAAATTTATGTGAGGAATAAACAAAATTATAGTTTTAATACAAGACAGAAATATGATTTTTCATTTCCAATTGGAAAATTCAAAATAAGTCAGCAATCTCCTAGTCAAATGGCTCCAAGAATATATAATGCTCTTTCTTCGAATGTGAGAAACCGCTTGACAAAACAATCATTCAAACATAATTTAAAATCTATTTTAACAGAACAGTGTTTTTATAAACTTGATGAATATTTGTCATGGCTATTTGCGTTGAAAGAACTTTTTTAGTATTATTATATTTTAAATGTAAGCAACTGACTTTTTCCATATGTTTTGTAACTGTATTATTATTATTATGTTTCTGATGGAGCGGTGTCCTTATAACACTTTTTAAGATATTGCTTCGCTTGAATGGTATTTTTCCCTTGAAAAATCTTTGTTGTGGAATTGGCCACGATGGTAGTGCGCCCGACTCACGATCGGAAGACCGTGGGTTCGATTCCTGCCTCAACCAGATATTTTTCTCGAGATAATTTATCTGGTTGAAACTGGGATGATTCTGCAACCGTGTTAGGCTGATTAACGGAAAAACAGATTTGAAACAAATTAATTTTTAAGTGAAACACGAAATTGTTTTAGATCCATTGTTTTGGAAATAACAAAAGTAGTATCACTTTTAGCACAATAACTCAAAAACTTATTAGTAGAATATCATGAAATTTCAACAGCTTTCTTTTGAAGGTAAGTACTGACTGAAAAAGCGGTGAATGCGATTAAGACTAGCGTCATCTATGTATTAGGTACAAGACTTTTTTCAGCCAATGTAGTCCATGTTTTTTTACAGAGTCACGCAAATTTTCATTACGTAGGAATGGAAATTCATAGGCTAGATCAGCTGGTATATCAGTAGCTTAGTACGACTATGTAATTAGAAATTTTGAAAAGAATGCATATTCAGAGAAAACTACTGTTGAAAAAGATTTATGCCGCGATCTGATATTATAATGAAGCGTACCTACTTGTTATTGCAATGGTAATATTGGCTCTTGATAAAACAAAACTCCGGCTAGGAATTGAAATAATGTTGATATTTTCTCGAGAAACTCAAATCCTTTCCACGTGACAGGAAATTCAAGTTGAAATTATAAAATTTCACGACGAGAAAAGTGTTCTGAAAAATCATCAGGTATCTGGAAACATCCTGATAATATTCCATTATTATTTCTGAGAAGGCAGAAATAAATCTGATTAATTATTTGTGAAACAGTTGAACAGTAACCAATATTTAAACAATTATAAAAAGCGTCCGTTCTCATTTAAAATGTTTTAAACATTTCCTATCTATCACAGGATTGAAAGGCACAAATCAACCAAATTCAAACTCAACGATAAAAATCCCAGAAATAATTGCTCGCTACAATTACAAGCCAATAACAATAGGACTATTAACCAATTAAATGCAATTTGTTGAGAACAACACACGCGATTTTGAGATGTCAGTGTGAAGATTGATGGATCAAGTGAAATTCTCAGTCTTTCGGCAGTACCTTGGATGTTTCGATGGGAAGTAAATCACAAGATTAAATTTTTGAACAGTGGCGTACCTACCCTCCAATCAATTTCAATTATTTTCAAAGGTAGTGACTAGTTATTTGTTGAACATTGTTCAACATTTATTGATCCATATTGATATCGATATTGACGTATCGAATATTTTAAAAACTTTTCCAAGTATAATACAGTATCTTTTAAATCAAGAGATAAACATATGTGGAAACTACACGCATCACAAAAATCTGGGGAATAAGCTATTGAATGAAAATATTCAGTCAATAATTGAGAAGAACGGAATGAAAAGTGGAAGATACTCATTTTATAAGGTTTTCTTACTATATGAAACAAAAGTAACGGTTTCTTTCTACAAAAAGATGAAGGAAACAATACGAATATCAAGAATATCATTCAAATCAAACCTTATTTGATCCTTTAAGCTAACGAAGTTATTGAACATGTCACTTGAAACTAATGGAATCACTGACGATAAACAAAACACGACACATAACACAAACATAAGGATATTCACGTTAAGAAGAGAATGACGTCATTTTTGGTAATTTTGTATATCCGACATAAAAACGTTAAAATTCACAATGAAATGCGTTCAATAGCAATGAAACTAGTAAAATTTAATTTTGTGAGTTGCTCGACTGATAGTGAAATTTCAAACGTTGTCGAATCGAAAAAAACTCGAAAACAGTTATTCTTTATTTTCTTTTCAGAACGAATCCTCCCATTTGATAAGACCTGAATATATTCAATATGCCTTAAGCTTGTCGAAACAGTCTCAACAAATACTAGTGTTTTTAATAGATTACTTTGAAAGAGAACGTGAGAATGAAGGAGCTCTACTTTCACTAACTGCTGTTCGAAATACTGCACATGTTGGCAACGCCGTAACTTGTCATGTTGTGACGTCATTCTTTTCTTAAAGTGAATATCCTATGTTAACGAAAACGTCCAATGAATTCACTGATGACGTAGGGGTAGAGGTCAAGAAGAATACTTTTAATTTTTTTTTTTGAATACGTGACCTTTGTCTATATTTTTTTAATTATTGGGAAGGATGTTACATAATCTGAGTCCAAAGATATCTAAACACTTGAAAAAGTGTTAGATGCGTGTTTGGTATATGAAAGTCATGTTTTCTGCGAGTATCATAGCTATACATTGACTCATTTAAAAAAAAAAAGATTTCACTATTTTTATGAGTATGGACCAACAATTCTTGAATGAAAAGTGTATAGAGAGAAAGGATCCTCAATTGTTCAGATAACACCTAAAAAATCGTGTCTGATGATACATTTGCCAAGCATCGCACTATTCTTTTCTGAGCCACAAAGACTTACTGGACAGCAGAAGAGTTACCCAAGTGGTAATCCTATTTGTGTTCTTGGATTGTATTTCCCCAAAGTAAAATAGTAACAGTGTATGTATTGTATATCAAGAATTGATCAAAGACATCGTTTGTATAAAGATGTGGAGGTAGAAAGCCAAAATGTTTCTTTCCCAAAAATTGATCTCTCCTGAATATATACTCCTTTCAATTTATACAAGTTTTCTATGGCTTTATTCAATTGAATAAGCGAATGAATGTCATTACGTACTATCATTGATGAATAAAGTCATTCGCGACATGAAATCGTAATTTTATGAATGAATTGAGTGGTTTATCTTATAGTGTTATCCATATTTGGTCCTGTAGAGGCAGTATGGCAAGTGTCATATGTCGACATATCGGATGTCCACCAGTGAAGATAACCTCTTCCATTCACTATATTGTGTAACAATCCTATAAACGATATCTGATTCAATTCCATAACGAATGTTAGGAATACAAACTGAATAGAGAAAAATGTTTTTGTATAATTCAGTGTATATTGGGAAAGAAAGTTTTTGGCTTTCTACTACTCCATCTTGACATAAAAAAAGGATAAGGGGATCTTTCAAAGAAAGGAAGGAAGTAATTAATTTGAAAATAAGGAACTCTTTACATGGATGTGTAGATCATGCAGAGAAGTAACTTTCAGACACAAATTGAAAGGAAGTCCTCCCGAAACAGCTTCTTTCATATAAACATTGAATTACACGAAAGAAACAAGTACTTCTATATGAACACTGAATTATACAGAAGATACTTTTCTCTACTCAGTTTGTATTTCAAACATTCGTTGTGGAATAAAAATCAGATATCATTCACA